>BQNB010065856.1:0-34786 GCA_026074375.1 Tanacetum coccineum | reverse complement strand
GGCGTACAACCAATTGGTGTCTTAAAAGCAGTACGAAATGCCCACAAAGCGTCATATAGTTTGTCGGACCACGAGGCACAGTTTTCTCCAATCGTCCTTTCTAGAATATGTTTCAAGCCTCGATTGGACACCTCCACTTGACCATTCGTTTGAGGGTGATAAGCGGTAGCTAGATGATGAGTGACCCCATACTTAGACATTACACTAGCAAACTGATCATTACAAACATGAGTCCCACGATCGCTTATAATAGCTCTAGGCGTTCCGAATCGAGCAAAAAGAGATTTCAAAAACTTAACTACAACACGAGCATCATTTGTGGGGAACGCATTTGCTTCAACCCATTTTGAAAGATAATCAACGACAACGAGGATGTATTTATTCCCATGTGAAGACGGAAATGGTCCCATAAAATCAATACCCCATACATCGAAGATTTCACAAACTTGGATAGCGTTTTGAGGCATCTCATCTCGTTGTGAAATTTTGCCTTACCTTGCGGCGGATCATTTATCTAGACTTGAGAATCCTCATAAGGATGTGTTAGAAAACAAAGACATAAATGAACATTTTCCTTTAGAAACTCTTGGAGTTATTTCTAGTGAAAGTACCCCATGGTTTGCGGACTATGCAAATTACCATGCGGGGAATTTTATCATCAAAGGAATGACAACTCAACAAAAAAGAAAGTTTTTTAAGGACGTTAAACATTATTTCTGGGACGATCCCTATCTTTTTCGTATTTGTGCGGATCAAATCATTCGACGGTGTGTGCATGGGCAAGAAGCTCTTGACATCCTCAAAGCTTGTCATGAAGGACCCACCGGGGGCCATCATAGTGCCAATCTCACCGCTCGAAAAGTATTTGATGCCGGTTTCTTTTGGCCTACCATATATCGAGATGCCCATACGATGATCAAATCTTGTGATACGTGTCAAAGACAAGGCAAAATTTCACAACGAGATGAGATGCCTCAAAACTCTATCCAAGTTTGTGAAATCTTTGATGTATGGGGTATCGATTTTATGGGACCATTTCCGTCTTCAAGAGGAAATAAATACATCCTCGTAGCCGTTGATTATCTTTCGAAATGGGTTGAAGCAAAGGCGCTCCCCACAAATGATGCTAGAGTTGTAGTGAAGTTTTTAAAATCTCTTTTTGCCCGATTTGGAACACCTAGAGCTATAATAAGCGATCGTGGGACCCATTTTTGTAATGATCAGTTTGCTAAAGTAATGTCTAAGTATGGGGTCACACATCGTCTAGCTACCGCTTATCACCCTCAAACGAGCGGTCAAGTGGAGGTGTCCAATCGAGGTTTAAAACATATTCAAAGGTGTTAGGAGTTTCTTAGGTCATGCAGGTTTTTACCGACGATTTATCCAAGACTTTTCTAAGATTGCTAGACCAATGACTCACCTTCTTGAGAAGGAAACACCGTTTGTGTTTTCTAAGGATTGTATTGATGCTTTTCAGACTCTTAAAAAGAAGCTTACCGAAGCTCCAATCTTAGTTGTCCCGGATTGGAACCTACCTTTCGAACTCATGTGTGATGCAAGTGATTTCGCGATTGGTGCGGTTTTAGGACAACGAAAGATGAAGCACTTTCAGCCTATACATTATGCTAGCAAGACAATGACAGAAGCTCAAATTCATTACACTACCACGGAAAAGGAAATGCTTGCCGTTGTGTATGCTTTTGAAAAGTTTCGGCCATATCTTGTCTTATCCAAAAGCATAGTGTATACGGATCACTCGGCTTTAAAGTACCTTATGAACAAACAAGACGCTAAGCCGAGGTTGCTCCGGTGGGTTCTTCTCCTACAAGAATTTGATATCACCATCCGTGATAAAAAAGGAAGTGAGAACCTTGCGGCAGATCATTTATCTAGACTTGAGAATCCTCATAAGGATGTGTTAGAAAACAAAGACATAAATGAACATTTTCCTTTAGAAACTCTTGGAGTTATTTCTAGTGAAAGTACCCCATGGTTTGCGGACTATGCCAACTACCATGCGGGGAATTTTATCATCAAAGGAATGTCAACTCAACAAAAGAGGAAGTTTTTTAAGGATGTTAAACATTATTTCTGGGATGATCCCTATCTTTTTCGTACTTGTGCGGATCAAATCATTCGACGATGTGTGCATGGGCAAGAAGCTTTTGAAATCCTCAAAGCTTGTCATGAAGGACCCACCGGGGGCCATCATAGTGCCAATCTTACCGCTCGAAAAGTATTTGATGCCGGTTTCTTTTGGCCTACCATATATCGAGATGCCCATACAATGATCAAATCTTGTGATACGTGTCAAAAACAAGGCAAAATTTCACAACGAGATGAGATGCCTCAAAACGCTATCCAAGTTTGTGAAATCTTCGATGTATGGGGTATTGATTTCATGGGACCATTTCCGTCTTCAAGAGGAAATAAATACATCCTCGTAGCCGTTGATTATCTTTCGAAATGGGTTGAAGCGAAGGCGCTCCCCACAAATGATGCTAGAGTTGTAGTTAAGTTTTTAAAATCCCTTTTTGCCCGATTTGGAACACCTAGAGGCAATGATAAGCGAATCGTGGGACCCATTTTGTACGCTCAGGTTGCAAAAAGAAATGTCCTAAGTATGTGGTCACACATCGTCTATCTAACCCAGCTTATTACCCGCTCAAACGAGCGTCAAGTGGAGTTCCATCGTGGTTGTAAAAAACGTATTCTAGAAAGGACGGTTGGAGAAAACCGTGCCTCATGGTCTGACAAATTAGATGAAGCTTTGTGCATTTCGAACTGCTTTTATAAGACATAACTACCGATAAGTTGTACAGCCTTACAAGCTTGTTTATGGAATCTTTGCCATTTACCAATTGAGTTAGAGCATTAAGCATACTGGGCTTTGAAAACATGCAACTTCCGATCTTAAAACCAGCGGTGATCCACGTGAAGCTTTCAGCTGAAGTGAACTAATGAGCTCTGATCAAGCTTATGAGAATTCGTTTGATTGATAAGGAGAGGGACGAATAACAACACGACTTAATAGATCAAAAAAAACACCGCATTTCAATGTTGGTTGACCCGTGTTATTACTCTTCAAAACTCTCGGTCTAAAGATATTCTCAGAAAGCTTAAAACTCGTTGGACCTGACATTTCAACCAACAGTCACAAAGTTTTTTCCATACGGAACTGTTGAGTTATCTCAACCTGATGGTCCAAACTTTAAGGTGAATGGTCATCGTGTGAAGCATTACCTTCGTAGGTAACTTACACCAAAGGATGTTTAGGATCTTCCACACTCTACTCCACTAGGACACAAATGAAATTCAGGGATCGAGTCTAGCTATGTACTCGGTTTCCAAAAACAAACGCTTCGTGGGAGGCACCACCTTTCCTTATCCATTTTCCCTTATTTACTTTTTAGCTTCTAATGTGTTGTGAGAAGGCTTTTTTTTTTCTAGTTTCTAATGTGTGTGAGGAGGCTTGTACTCTTCCGTTCTTTGTGTTTGTTTTGATTTTTATAGGATGAACTCAACAATTTGTTTGTATTTGTGATTGTGATTGTGATTGTGTCCCGTTTCACTCGAGCTTCCTATCATTTGTTTGCAATTAGTTTGGGGAAATCCGATATCCTTTCATCTTATCGATTTACGTTTATCTTTGCATAATTAATAAACGGTTTAGATTTGCATAGAGACCCTGCCTTAAACATTGAGGACAATGTTTCGTTTTAGTTTGGGGAGGGAATCTATCGATTTGATGTTACCTACTTATTGTTTTGTTCTCACGTACCCCGTTTTCCCACAAAAATAGCAAAAATTTCAAAATTTTTAAATTTTTAAGTTTTATTTGTAAAAAAAATATATAAAAAACAAATAAGTGTTTTTGTCACAATTTTGACTTTCTTGCTGGGTAAGATTAAGAATAAATTTTAACCCGATCGAGCGTGTTGAGCTCTAGCTTGTTCCTTAACTTTTAGGCTAAGCGTTCGCTAATTCGCGAAGAACAAAAAATGATAGAGTTAAGTATGAGTAGGATGCTAAACAAAGATTATTTGGAAATCTTAAGAGCTCATGTATGTAACTTGTTGCTTTTTCTCCCATAAGCTCTTAACCGGATTAATATACGTGCTGTTTTTGGAGATTAAACTTAAATCAACAATTTTTATGTAATATATAGCAAAAATTTTAGTCTTAGTTCAAATTTATACTTGAATTTTTCAAAAAGAAGTCTTCTTTAAATAAATAAATATAAAAAAATGATGATAAAATGATAAAAAATATATATAATAATAAAAGCTGTGGGTTGATAAAAGTTTACTACCTCTTGCCGGCTCACAACCGATGTGGTAGTCTTCTAAAGAAAACCCATAGTATGAATAAAGATCCGAGACTGATAAAAGTTTGCTGCATCTTGCCGGCTCACAACCGATGTTGCAGCCTTCTAAAAGGTCGAGGGTTATAATTGCATAAATGTCTAAATAGTTAAATAAAATGAATAAATTGACTTCTTTTTGTTAAATTCAAATATGCTTTTGCACTTTGACTATTCTATTTTATAAGCTATGAATATTCGGGAAACCTGAGAGTTTTTGAAACCTAAGGTCCGTGAGTCCCGATACTAGTCTCTGTGGGGTGTCAAAAGCCTGGTCACTTAGCCGTAAGGTTGGGATGTGCCGAGACGAAAGTCGCTACATGGGATGATCTCGCCTTTAAACTCATTATTCTAAGGTGGAACGTAAAGCATAGTATGTTGCAAAAAGTTGATCCATGGTTGAAATTCAAGATAGCACACTCACTTAAGATATAATAAATGTCGGGAGTAAAAAGTTCACAAGTTGCAAATATGAGTAGTGTTAGCATCCTTACTGATATTTAGCTGTGATTTTGTTTTAAGCTTGGTTTGGATAAGTGAAAAGTCGGGAACAATGAATTTATCCTTTTTGGGGCATTCTCGGAATCGAAATGCATCTTGTTCTATGATCCCTAACAGTTATGGAAATAACGAAAGTCAAAATTATCTCAACTATATTTAAAAATAAAAAAATTGAAATAGAGGTTTTAGAAAATGGGAAATAGGGGTGTTTTATAACTTGTGATTTCTTAACTTTCTCCACAAAAATCTTTGCTACTTTTCAAAGGTTTAGTTTGGGGAAGTTTTGAGGTATTTGGTTATAAAGCATGTAATATTGCGTGAGGACACGCAATCATTTAGTTTGGGGAATTTTGATATGTATGAAAACACATATACATTTTATATCAAAATAGACCCTTAAAAGACCAAAACTGTGCATAAAAAGCTTGTATATTGCTTGTTTTGTCTTTCTTATTGTGTAGGTACGGATTAAGCAAAAATCGCAAGAAAACAGTCAAAATTCGGACAAACACGAACACGGGAACGGAAGAGCACGCAAAAAGCCGGGAGAAAGCTATCAAAGTTAAAAGTGGTCAACCTCAGTCAACCTTTGGTCAAACAAAGTTAAATCACAAAATGACAAAACCTAAAATGTTACCAAAACAGCCCTTATAATTCCCAAAATTGCAAAATTGGTCCCTAAAATAAACGGGCTAACACCTTTTATACTTAACACCCGTTAATTATTTTACCCATAAGTCCAAGCCCAAAATCCCTTATAACCCGGCCCAAACCCAAGTCAAATCCCAGGTCAACACAATTAAACGCCCTTTATCTCATATGTAAAAAAAGCGTGAAGTTTAACTGTTCATCGTCCCTAACCTTTTACCATTCAATCAAAATCATATGGCTTTTACCAATTAAGGGGTAAGGAGGGCAATTCAGGTGTGATAGTACATGCTGGCAGGGTAAAATGTCATCCAAGCTCTCTCATTGGCCAATACCTACAAAGGAGGATCACGGATTAGCAAAAGAAACACACAAGGATGGATAATTTACACTAATTGTACTCACAAAGGAAGCACACAAGCTGTCACATCACGGATTGCCACGCTGGCAATTCGTGTGACAAGAATCTAATCCAACGGTGATTAAGGATCATCCAATGATTGAAAGAATGAAGGGCAATGATTGATTAGAGCGTGTAACTGAATTTGTGCCTAGAAGCTTCTCCAACGGGCTATATAAAGCCTATCTCTTCACACACACAGGGGGATCTATCTTTTTCTAGTTTAGCTTTTAGAATTTTTAGCTTAATTTAGTTGTAGCTTATGCAATTTAATCTTCAAATGTAATTTTATCTTTTAGTAATTTGTAACTTTCAGTTTTTAAGGCATTGTAATCCAATTTGAGTTTTAATAAAATCCTTGTTTAAGTTTTCATAAGCTGTTTTCTACTCATAAGCTGCTACTATTCCATAAGCTACTCATAAGCTCTCACAAGTCTCTAAGCTTGTGATAGAGTTCAATTCAGTCCCTAATTTACTTAAACTCTAAAATTAGTTAAGCTTAATACCTTTGCTTGTTTGGATTGTGAGCTTTTGGAAGATGAGTTTACAAAGGAAGAACTCATATGGACTTTTACTAGCTTATCCAAAAGGATAAGCTAGAGCTGTTGATAAGCTCATTGAGCCATTTAGCCTTTGTTTTGCTAAGGCAGGTTGTAAGTTTCCCTTTACTCTTCCTGTTTTAAATTTCTTAGTGTAATTTAGCTTATTTTGCTTAAATGATTGCTTATCTGCTTATAATCTGCTTATCTAGTTGCTTATTTGATCTTATATCTGCTTCATTGTGCTTATTAATCATGTTTAGTCATATACTTTCAGTTTTTGTAGTTTAGATTTAATATTGCTTCATTTAGTCTTATAAATCAATAAAATACCAAAAATATTAGGTTAATTCATAAGATCTTTGTTACTAGCTTAAATAGTAGTTAAAATAAGTCTAATAGGTTAGTTTATGATTGCTTATTATCTGGTAATTGAAAGTTGTTAATTAGATTTCATAGTAGAAAGCTTAAATTGAATCTGCCATAGTTAAAGGAGTGTTTGGATTAAGACAGTTTGACCTCAAATAGTCAAAGGAATTTGATAAAAGTTTTTGATCTAGTTTTGATTTAGTTTAAAATGAATAGTTTAGTTGTTTTCTTAAGTTAGATTTCAAAATATAAAAAGTTTAAGCTTAATATCTTTGTTCCTGCACCAGGGGACTTTTTCATTTCCTTTGCTAGTTAAAAATTTGATCCAAGCCTCATTGAGCTTGGATCTTGTTTATGTTGAGTTTAGTCACACTCAATAAGAGTGTCTAGTGAAGGGTTGTCCCTTAAGGACACCTGCAAGTTGGGTTTACCCATTTGGTCATTTGCATCAGCAGTAGTAACATCAGTTACTACTGCTGTCTTTTTAGCTTCATTTTAAGCTAGAGTTCTTAGGATTTAGAGTTTAAAAATCAGTAGGGTTATAGTTATCATATAGTTTAATATAGATTAAAACTTGAATTCAAATTTCTAGCTTATAATTTAGGGTAAATTAGCTCTTAAAGTTCATAAAAATCTCAAAAAGCCAAAAATAGTAGCAAGTAGATCCTAGCTTCTAAATTTAGATTTCTAGCTTATAAGATTGGATTTTATGATTTGGATTAATAGTTTACAAGTAGGTTGTTAAGTTTTCAAAAGCTCAAATCCTGTATTAGCTTATTGTGCAACTTAGCTTATCTAGCTTTTAAGCCTTAAGTTTTAGTTTCTGAGTTTGCTCTTTTGATCAATAGATTTAGAGATCTTTTAGTGTTTTCAGTTAAGTTAGCTTTTCAAAATTAGCTTCTGCACATCTTAAGCTTTCTAGAGCAGCTTTTAGATTTGAATTTGAGCTTAAATTGAGTAGTGTGCAAGCTTTTAAGTGGAAAGTAGCTTTTAGGCTTTTAAAAGCTTCTTTCTGAAAACAGCTTTTTAAAAAGCTTTTAGGGAGCTTAATTTTGAGATTGAGCTTATAGTTTCTTTATTAAAGTTGCTTAAAAAGTTGTCCTTAACAACTTTTGTTCTTTAAGTTTTTTATAAAAACCAAAAAAAGGGGAAGTGGAAGTCGGGGGTGAGCAAGACTCGAACCCCCGACCTCAACACCTCAACCCTTTTATAACACACACACCCACTCCTTACCGTTGTGCCCTTGGGTCTTTTTCATAAGACCCTTGCACACTTTATTCTTTATACACATTTTACCCAATAAGCTTTTTAAGCTGTTAAGCTTATTTCGCGGCTTATTTAATAAGCTGTAATCTCGGGCTTATTTTTCCTAGGTTTTAAGTAGTCTAAGCTATTTTCTGTCATTTTTCTAGAATTTTTAGAGTTCATTTAGTATTTTTAAACATTTATTTTCATTAAAAACTTTAAAAAATCATAAAAAATAGAAAAATAATAAAAAAAATAAAAATCTTTTTTAGAAAATTTTCTTTGATCATTTAGAACGTAGGAAAATTAGTTTGACTCTCGTTGGTTTATTTTTGAGCATTTTAACTTTTAGGGCTCGGTTTTCGATTCCCGTTATTCGTTTTTGTGATTTCTTTCAAAATTTATCGTTAAGTTTTCAAATTTTGCAAATCCCTTTATTTTTACTCATAGAATTAGATTATTAATTCAAATTCTAGGTTAAGGTGTTAATTAGGGTTAATTTTGTCATTTCCGTTTTTCGTCCGCGTGTTTAGTTATTTTACTTGCATTTAATTGTTTTAATTGTTTTTAGTCATAGAAAATCAATCAAAAAGTTGAAAATCATTCATAACATTGTCCAAACTAAATCGAGGGTATCAATTCACATTTCTTTGGGATACGACCCGGTAATCACTTACCGGTTAATATACGTATTATATTATATATATTTTGAAGAATTTCCTTTTTACCTTTGTCCTCAAGGGTAAATTGGTAATTTTCCATCTTATTATATATTATATTTTTACGTGTGTTAGATTCTGACGAATCAATACTTAAAAGGGAAAAGGAGCATAAATCTGATTCGTAACCACACAAAAATCTTCACATGAAAGGTTCTCTTAAGGCCGTATGTAAATTAAATTCAGGCTCAGAAGTAGGAAATGGGGCATAAAGTAGGAGTGAACCATGTCATTGGTTACTGGTATGTGCTTAATTACACATACCTTTTACCTTTAAAAACAAGCTAAAATAACCAAAAACGGACTTAAAATGCCAAATATACGCTTGTTTTGCTAATTGTATTGTGCAGGAACGAATATTTAAGAAAAGGACGAAAAACAAAGCCAAAACGACAAAACCGGACTCGGAATGGAAAAGACTTGTGAAAATACTGTAAAGTAACAGTGAAAAGACAAAAGGAAGAAGACAAAAGCACAGACAAAAAAAACAAAACAATCAGATCTACGCCGAAAAAATAGAAAAAAAATATAAATTAAGAAAAAAGACTAAAAAACAGTACTCAAACGAAATCCATCTAAAAAAAAACAACAAAAAAAAAAGGTAAAAGTAAAAATGAATTAAAAAAAAACAAAAAGGAAAGATAAAAAAAAATAAAAAATGATTAATGTAAAAATGTGTTATTGTTTAAATAAATTTAACTTAACGTTAGTTGAACCCGTTTTTTTTCTTTCTCTTGTACTAGTTTTTCTTCTTTTTAGGGATTTTTTCTTTCATTATTAATTTTATATATTTTTTTATTTTGATATATTTTCTTATATTTTACTTTTTTTTGTCTTATTTGTTTTTTTTATTTTTTTTTTTCTTTCTTTTTATTTATTTTTTTGGTATTTTTTTTTTTCTATGGTTTTTTTTTGCCTTTTTCTGGGGTTAATTTTATTTTTTATTTAATTATATATTATTAGATATTTTTTTGAGATTTATATAAAATATCAAGTTATATTTTATTTTTATTTATTTTTTGTTTTTGCATGAAATGTATTTTTTTTTTTTTTTTTAATATTTTTTTTTTTCATATATTTTTTTGGTATTCCTTTTTATTGTGTTTGTTTTTGGATTTTGTTTATTTTTAAGTTTTTTGGTGTTTATTGTTATTAAGTCACTTATTTTATAGGGGGTCACAGATTTTATATTAATTCAATATGAGTCATAAGTGTTATTAATGTAAAGTAAAATTCGGACAGGTCTCACATCATTGTGTCATAGTCTTAAAACGTGGCATCTTTATACTTTATTTCAAATTTTTTTAGATATAATGCCTTATACAAACTAAAAATAAATTAAAAAAGTCAAAGAAAACAAAAAAGTTAAATATAAAAGTTTAGGGACTGTAATTGGGGTTAATCCCTATTTATACACTTTCTAATACTTATACTTACAAAAGGAAGGAGGAAAAGAGGAGGGAAGAAGAGGGGGATAAACGAAGAATACAGAGAGAAGGGGAGGAGGAAAGGAAAAGGAGGGAAAAGAAGAAGAGGAGGAAGAGGGAGAAAGAGAGAAGGTGCCAAACCATCAACCAAAACTGCCATTTTTTGCAAAAGAGGATATACTCCCAGGGCCCACTTCCCAAACTTGCATTCTATGTCCATAATACTTATTCTACACCAATATGGTACGAGTACGTGGTAATGGAGGCAAATTGCATGTTATAATAAAACTATTGGGGACTTGTTTTGCCACAAGTCCCTCAAAATTATAAACCAAACACAAGGGCCATGGTTTTTTTATTTTTTTGCAAGTAATACAACTACACTTGTGGGGCTTGACCTTTTGCCAACTTCCACAAATACTCGTCCCCGTCACTTTCCCTGTCACCCCCAACCTTTATAAACAAATTTTCCCGCCCATTTCAACTTCCAACCAATCACGGGTTCACCTCACCCCTTTTACCCTGCAACCTAAACCACACCATGGACAAACCATCCCCCCCTCCTCCACTTCCTTTCCCAGCTACAAATGTGCCATGTTGGCAATCCAATCCCACACAAAACCCAATCAAGGGTTTAAACCTGTCGACTTGGGTTTTCAAGAAAAATGGAGGGCCATGATTTGCTTTCAATTGCACTCTCACAACAAACACACCCCTTTTATGTGTGTTCAAAGAAACACAAGTGAAAAGAAGTCAAGAAAGTCAAGACCTAGTCGAATTTTCCTATAAAAGGCTTTGTAAAGCCATTGTGGCAGCGAAGTAGTTTTTAGTGTAGTTTTTAAGTAATTCTCAGTATTTTTAAGTTTAAAGCTTTTTATGTAATTGTACTTCACCTTTGTTTAATGAAATTCAGTTAAAGTTTTTTTTTACTTGTGTTCTCAATATCAAGTGCTTTCTAAAAATCTTTTAAGTTTCCAATATAAGCTATTTCTATAATATTCCCAACAATTTTTTTGAGACAAGGTTACTCTTGGATGAAAAAAGCATGGATGAATAAGCTAACATGGAAGGCTTATTGGTTTTCAGCTTAGTTTTGGCTTATTTATAAGCCAAGGGTAGGAATTTAGAGGAATGGTGCGGGTTTGGGGGATGTAATCATATTTAGGTCTTTCAAAAAGATCCTTTTTGTGAAAAGGAACAAAGGTACATTTCTTCAAATTTTTTGCTTATTACTATAAGCAATAAGCTCATTTAGCTTTTTCCTTAGCTTATGGGTGCTTTATTAGAGAAACTTATGTCTAAGAATGCTTTTAATGTTCTTTATTTCATTTATATGCAATCTAGTTAAAACTGCCATATTAAGCTTATTTCTGTCCTAGCTTATTGCCTTAATTTAAGTGCTTATTTGCTTTTCTTTTAGTCCTGTTACTGTCTTAAATGGCTTAAGTAGGGTTGGTGTTTAAAGAAATTCAGTTTAAGTAAACTTTCACAAGTTTTTTAAGACCATTTCAAAAATTAAGGGTGTGTTTGGGTCAACACCCAAAACGGGTCAAAATGGTTTTGGTTTGGGTTATGGTCATTTAGTTAGTTTAAGTACAAGTTTTAAGCTAATTTAAAGCTGTTTTTTAAAGATTTTTAGTTTAAAATTGTTTTTCAAAAGTTATAAACCTCTTTGAAAACTAGTGACTAGTTTTAAGAAAACACCAATGTGTGGTGGGGTTTTAATATGTTTTGTTGCTTAAATCCATAAGCACTTGTGATTTTGAGTTTGAGGTTCAAAAAGAGTGTATTTTGTGTGTGTTAAACAAGCTGCAAACACCTTTGGTCTTTTGACTTTGTAAGTCAAAAAGCACCAAGTGTTTGTCTATAGCAGTTTTAAAAAGAACCATAAGCCTTTTTCACCTACAAAAATCAGCAAGTTAAAATGAGTTTTAAAAGCTAAAAATTGGTGCACAAGCCCATTTGCTAGAGTACTTCATCTGTTTGAGCTCATTTTCTTATTTAGAGCTTATTTGACAGCTTTTTGAAAGCTGACAACTAAAGCCCTTGCGATTAGTCCTTAAAAGCTCCCCTGGTGCAAATGAGACTTTAAGCCCTGTTTCATACCATATCACAAGAGGATTGAATTTCAACTTTTGGCTTATTTATACAGAGCTTATCAGCTCTTTTATAAGTCCATAAGTTTCAGACTCCTTAAGAAGCTTGTTTGTTAGCATTATTTTTAAGCTCATTTTGTTCCCTAGTACTTTTTAGGTAGTATTACGTTAGTTTTTGTGCTCATTGCCCTTTTTCTTACTTATTTGTCCAACAACCTTTAACTTTTTAGCCCTTTAGCTTAGTTTATTATGTTTCTGTCAAGTATAAGCTGTTACAGCTTGTTTAGTTTAGCTTGTAGCCTTTTTATAGCTTATTTAGATTAGGTTTACTCCCTTTAGCTTATTTTAGTCCCAAGTTTTAGCTTATTCGACCACAAGCCCAAAAAAGACTTAACTTTTCTAAGTTTTAAGCCTTTTAAGCTAAACTGTCGATTTTAAGCTTATTTTTAAGCTTATTGAGTGCTTTTTAGAAAAAATTGTAGTTGACAAAGTTGTTAAGCCCCACGAGCTTAACAACTTTGCTTCTTTGAGTTTTCGAAAAAAAAAGGGGAAAGACAAGAGGCCCGGGTGAGCAAGACTCGAACCCGGGACCAATCGATACAATCCCCTTTATAACACACTCCTTACCACTGCGCCCTTGGGTCTTTTTCGTTAAAGACTCAAGGGCTTAGATATTTAAGGGTGTTTTGGCTTTTAGGCTTATAAGCTGTGATAAGCTTATTCGGGGCTTATTTTTAAGCCAATTTTGCTTTTCTTATTTTTCGTAGATTAATCATAGTATAAAGTATTTTTGGTAAATTTTTCAGAATTTTTCGTAGTCATTTAATATTTTTTTTTAATTTAATTTCGTTAAAAGTTTAAATAATTCATAAAAAATATAAAAATTATCAAAAAAATAATTTGCTTTTTTAGAAAATTTTCTTTTGTCATATAGTTTTGTTAGAAAAGATACAAAAAAATTTTCGTAGGGTCATTTTTTACGAACAAATGCGTGCTTTTGATGATGCAGATCATCGAACGTGTGTGGACTTGAAGGTTAGAAATCTACTTTCCATATTCATTTTGCACCTCCAAAGTACCATGCAAATGACCATTATGTTCATACGCATCATGTAATGTTAATGGTTAACGCAAATTGGTTTTATTTACAGGATAAGTGGAAAACACTGGCTCACACAGCAAGCATCCCCCCTCAGCAAAGAAGGGGTGAACCGGTGCCGCAGCATCTATTGGACCGGGTGCTGGCTGCACATGAGTATTGGTCCAACTATCAGATTCAGAACGGCCTGAAGCGTCAGAAGAGTGAACCACTTCGAATACTAATGTAGAGCTTGTTGGCATTTGAAAACTGACATATGGCGGAAAATGGGATGTATAAAATACAGGGAAATTCTCAAGAAAAGGTATGACAATAGGAAAGGAAATAGGATTGTTCATGTGTTAGTATGACAGTCCTAGTTTTGTGACTAATTTGGAAGGTTTAAGAGGGATAGGGATTGTAACAGAATCCACATATTGGGAGTTTGATTTATAGTTAATATTATTATTTTGACCCATCGTGTTTTCATGACAGAAAAGGTGGTGTTTAGTTGTGGAAAAATTTTCATGTTTTTCTGTTTCTAAATTCCTAGAGAAGGAGATGGTTTTTCTTCTTTAGAGAAGAGTTGAGAATTTTGAAAACCTGTTTAGATAAGAGTTGTATTTTTCTTTTTAAAAAATGAAAAGATGTTTAGATGGATCTATTTTCACTCATTTTTCTTTTCATATTTAATATTTTTTTCATATTAGCTCTTTGTATACGATTATAAAAACAATAAAAAATAAAATACAAATGAAATTAATAAAAACTAACTACAATCATAAGCATATATTTAATTTGTAGTATACTCGAATTAACATTACCGAACATATATAAATCTCAATTAACATTACGTTTTCGTCAAATTTCTTACGTTTTCGTCTGTTTTTAACGTTTTCGTCATATTTCTTACGTTTTCGCCCTTTTTTACGTTTTCGTCCGATTACTTACGTTTTCGTCTGTTTTTTACGTTTTCGGCTTTTTTTTACGTTTTCGTCTGATTTCTTATGATTTCTTACGATTTCGTCCGTTTTATTACGATTTCGTCCGTTTTTTACGGTTTCGTCCGTTTTTTACGTTTTCGCCATATTTCTTACGTTTTCACCATTTTTTACGTTTTTGTCTGATTACTAACGTTTTCGTACAATTTCTAACGTTTTCGTCTGTTTTTTTACGTTTTCGTTTGATTTCTTACGTTTTTGTCCGTTTTTACGTTTTCCTCCGTTTTTTACGTTTCCGTCCGGTTTTTTACGTTTTCGTCAGATTTCTTACGTTTTCGTTCGATGTTTTACGTTTTCGTCCGTTTTTTTACGTTTTCGTCCGATTTCTTACGTTTTCGTCCGTTTTTTACATTTACGTCCGTTTTCGTTCGTTTTCGTCTGTTTTCTTACGTTTCTGTTTTTTAAAACGAATAAATACATATGAAACGTAAGAAAACGAAGAAAGGTGTAAAAAAACAAAAGAAAACGTCCAAAACGGAAGAAAACGAAAACGTAAGAAATCGGTCATAAACGTAAACAAAGGCACCAAAAAAAAAGAAATCGGACGAAACCGTAAGAAATCGGACGAAAACGTAAAAACACGGACGCAAACGTAAGAAATCGGACGAAAACGTAAAAACCACGGGAAGCAAACGTATGTAAATCTGACAGAAAACTTAAGAAAACAGATGAAAAATGTAGAAATCGGACGAAACGTACGAAAATCGGACGAAAAAAAAAGATTAAAAAAAACAGAACGATAACGTCAAGAATCTGAAAAAAACGGGGCGAAAATGTAAAAAACAGACGGAAATTAAGAAATCCGGACAAATACGTATAATCGACGAAAGACGAAAACGTAAGAAAACGGACGAAAACGTAAGAAATCGGACGAAAAAGTAAAAAATCGGCCGAAAACGTAAGAAATAGGACGAAAACGGAAAAAACGGACGAAAACGTTAGAAATCGGACGAAAACGTAAAAAACAGACGAAAACGTAAGAAATCGGACGAAAACGTAAGAAATCTGACGAAAACGTAAAAAAACGGACGAAAACTTAAGAAATCGGATGATGTTCGTATAAATACGTATCAAACAAATAACCCTCAAATGTATAATATATATATAATACATATACGTAAGCAAAGTATCATACAAATTATTCTTAGAAAAGAATAATAAGTAATCAACACGGGTATCGTTCTCCTCGGTGAGAGGTGAATGTAAATTTACGTTTATGTCGAGAATCGAGCTTGAATGTCATAAAAGATTTGATTTTGGTTTCTAATTCTAATAACGCAAATGAAAGCAAATAAAGGCACGCTAAACTAGAAATTAAAGGCACAATTAAAACCTAACGAAAATTAAGCACTTAACGAATAATTAACGACTAACGGACTAACGGGAAAACAAAATATTATCAAATTAAACTCTTAAAACTTAAAATGCAAATTAATTAAACTAAAATGCATTAAACTAATTTTTGAAAAATAGAAAATATTTTTTTGATTTTTTTTAATTATTTAAAACTATTTTTTAAAGTAAATAATACTAAAAATTAAATTAAAAATACAAAATTTAATCCAAATTTTTTTTAGAAAATTTATAAAAATACTATAAGCTAAACAGGTGGTTTATAAAAGAAAAAGACCGAATAAGCATGAACCAATAAGCCAGGAAAAATTGAATAAGCAATATAAGCTATAACTAAAAAAATGTATAAGAAATAACTTGAAAAGGAAAGTAAGACAAAAAGACCCAGGGAGCGCAAATGTAGAGCGATGTTGTGGTTGTGAAGGTGAGGTTGCAGTTCGAGACTTGGACACTTAACCATTTTTGTGAATATATATATATATAATATATATACTATATATATAATACTATAATATAATAATATATAATATATATATATATATATATATATATATATTATTTTTTCTTTTGAAAAAGCTATAAAACTAGCAATAATAAACAACTTTAGTAAAGAGACTTTTTGATAAATCTTATTAAAAAGCTAGGAAAAGCTACTTGAAAAGCGATAGATATGGCTTTTAAGCATTTTGACACTAAGCTAAAACTGATTGGCTTTTAAGGAACTACTAAGCAAATAAAAATCCACAATATCTAAAATAGGCTGTCCTAGGACCTAATGAGCACTAAGAGAAATAAAATTACAAAATCAATAAGTTATAGAACATCTAAAAGGGCAAAACAGCAGATTCAAAATCAGACTAAAGAGGGCTTAACCACTACTTTTAAGCTAACTTAATGAACTAATAAGTAAAAGAAATAAGCTAAAAAGCAAAACAGACAAAGCACTAAACTTAATAAGCATAAAAGATTCAAAATAAGCAAATAAAATAAGCTCAAAAGCACCAAAAACCTATAAGATAACAGACTCATAGGATGGACTTAAAAGACCTTTTGACAGATTTTAGGAAAACTTTTAGGACACATAAGCTAAAAGGAATAGCTAAAATCTAGAAACAGATGTAACTTATCATGTGATAAGCTAAATCTAACAAAATCTAACCTAAATTAAGCCATAACTTGACCTTAAATAAGCTGCATAAACAGCCCCCTAAAAAACATGCAAATAAACTATACTAAATGACTCTTTTTCAACTCAATTGCACCTAAGGCTTTTTCAAATTATAAACACATATAAACAAATGCATAAGACCCTTATTCATGCACAAAAACTAAAACTTAAATGAGCTTTTAAGAAGATTGGCAATTAAGCTTTTTGAGAAAACTTTAAAACTGCTAACTTGAACATTCATTAAAACATATTTAAAAACTTAACAAAAACAACTTAAAGCTATCTAAAAATATCTTAAGGACTAATCTAAAGCTAATGCAAATTGACTTGAAAACCAAAAGCTTACACAAGCAGTTTTAACTAAGCTAAAACTGCTTGTGCCAAACACCCCTTTAAAATTTAGATATCACTTTTTAAAGCTTAAACATATTTGGAAAAGCCTTGGTTTTTGACAACAGATTATGAACTAATCAAATGAAAGACAAATAAGCAAATTTCTAGGTAAAATAAGCACTTATTGAAAGAGCAAACATAATAAGCTATTTTAACTATAACTAGGCAGATTCACTTAAAAACTAATTTAGACTAAGCAAAGTGTTAGTGCAAATATTACTATATTTAATCTATATGATCTCTTTATGTTTTGGTAATGACAAACATGTAACTTGTAATACGTAACGTACGCCTCGCGATTTTCGTTTTCGTCCGATTACTTACGTTTTCGTCTTTTTTTCACGTTTTCGTTTAATTTCTTACATTTTCATCTGTTTTTTGATGTTTTCGTTTGTTTTTTTATGTTTTCGTCCGATTTCTTACGTTTTTGTCCGTTTTTTACGTTTTCCTTCGTTTATTTATGTTTCCGTCTGGTTTTTTAAGTTTTCGTTAGATTTATTATGTTTTTGTTTGATGTTTTACGTTTTCGTCCGTTTTTTACGTTTTCGTTTGATTTCTTACGTTTGCGTCCGTTTTTTTACATTTACGTCCGTTTTCGTATGTTTTCTTACGTTTCCGTCCATTTTCATCTATTTTTTTACGTTTTGATCTGTTCTTTTTAAACGAATAAATATGTATAAAGCGTAAAAAACGAAGAAATAGGTCAAAAAAACAAAAGAAAACGTTCAAAACGGAAGAAAACGGAAACGTAAGAAAATCGAGGTCGAACGTAAAAAACCAGTTTGAAAAAGTATAAGAAATCGACGAAACGTAAGAAATGATGAGGATAAAGACGAAGTAAAGTTATCGGACATGAAACGCTCTAAGAAATTTTGACGACAAAGGGAGTGAAAGGAAAAGTAAAAAAATGGACGATAACATATAGAAATCGAAAGAAAACGTTCTAACAACGGCCACCACAGAAAACAGCACCGGAAATTCGAACAAAAACGTAAGAAATAGAACGAAAACGAAAAAAAACGGACGAAAACGTAAAAAAACAGACAAAATCGGACGAAAACGTAAGAAATTGGATGAAAACTTAAAAAACGGACGAAAACGTAAGAAATTGGACGAAAACGTAAAAAAACAGACGAAAACGTAAGAAACGGGCGAAAACGTAAAAAAACAGACGGAAACTTAAGAAATCGGACGAAAACGTAAAAAATGAACGAAAACGTAAGAAATCGAACAAAAACGTAAAAAACGAATAAAAACGTAAACAAAACGGACAAAAACGTAAGAAATCGGACAAAAACGTAAAAAAAAGGGAAAAAAACCGACGAAAGCGTAAAAAGACTGACGAAACGTATAAAATGTTCAAAAATGTATGAAAACACCATAATTTAGTGGGTCGACCAGACCCAAACCGTTTGGCCCATGACCCGTTAGACCCATTTTTAAAACATGACATGTTTGACCCATGACCCATTTGACCCATGACCCAAACCGACCCAATCCGACCCATTTGCCACCTCTAGATAAGGTTTATAATAATTGTAACCTGCTCTCTCTCTTCGCGCACAAATCTAACAACAACTAAAACAAAATTACTTTCACCCATCCAATTTAACATAATACACCAATACTACTAAACACAATATACACACCCAATACTCCCCACTATAAAAACAAATTAAAATCACCCAACATAATCCCCCCTATCCCCAAAACACTCAAACATATAAAACCAAACACACCATCCCCAAAACAATTCAACCATCTACAAAAAACCCCCCCACACAACCCCATACACAATCACACCCCCATCACACCCTAACCCATCAATATAAACAAATACCCATAAAACACTACCCACAATCACCATCACACCTAGATCCAACTAAAAACAAAACTTAAAAAACCAATTCAAACTTCACATACCCCATCTAAAAAACCATAAAAACACCAACATTCCAATCACTAACCTTATACACTTTAAATTCATAAAAATACCATAAATCAATAAAAATCTCCAATAAACATCCTATACCCCACTTACAAAAACCATAAAAAAAACAAAAAACAAAATATATACCAATCACCCATCCAAAACACCACTACCTACCACCCACCATACCTACCCCCACCTTAACATAACAACACACCCATACACCAATCAACCACCTAACCAACAACTCAAAAAAAAAAATAATTCCAAAACATACACAACAACAACCACAACATATAATATTATATATATTAAAAAATTACAAATCCATCCACTTCCTAAAATCTCTATCACCTACAACACCACATAACAAATATCCCACCACACTACCCATACCCCATACCTACCCCTACAAATATCTCACCAACAACCAACTCAAACTCACAATCCCCACTTATCACATACCCAATACCTACCCAATCCCTAATAACCACTACAATACTACCAAAAAATACTCCTCCCAAATATACTAAATCACACAACCCACCATCACCCCCCCTCCCCCCAACCCCCAAAAAAAAAATTACACCTCTCACTCCACCACCTCTATAAGATCACTCTCTCTTAAAGTACCATGCTCTATAAAACTAACCTACATTACTTACCCCCCCCCCCCAAAATCCCTATACTCCTTACTCCCACTTTCAAAATAACCATCCAACATGCTCCATCAGACATCAATTACTGTCTGCAAATATCAATTTAAAGTACTTGTAAAGAGTGTCCCTATTACTAAAGTTCCTCTCCCTACACATATGCTTCTCACACTATGTGTGCTACCAGAACATACATCACATAAAGATTAATGTACAGACAGAATCACCCAAGCGTGATAGTTGTGCTCTTGTTGTCACTCAGCTAAACCCACGTAAAACAACTATGTCAGAATGAATGTTGGTGATCACACTTCAAATTACGAGATACCAAATTACAAAAATAAAAAATCACAATGTGTGACACGACTACAAAGATATCCTCTCATACCCACAATGAAGTCACTCTGGTATTGTTATCGCGAGTCTCAGATAGCAAGTTTCCACTCTGTCAGAAGCTCGCGACCTCCCCCATACCCCAAAGATGAAGTATGTCGATAGCGCTTCCTAAAAGTGTACTGCTGAGAAATACAGATCTCCGCCGCTGTGTAGTGCAATATTGACCTAAGACGATGTGCACACCTGTCTGTATATTATCGTGTTACCACACCCTCCAGTGAACACACTACCTGCTTTAGATAGATGTGACAGAGACACTGTATACCGTGTCTGTGTCTCTCAACTCTGTCTGAGACTGTGTAGAACTACAAATAAGTGGCTATAGCGAAGTAGTAAAGTGATTCTATAGTATTTAGTTAGTACTATTTATTGTCGTCCTAGATGAAAGTAATAGACATCTCTCTAGTTGTGGGTGTGTGTGAGTGCTCTGTGTGTAATTAATGCTGACATGGAATTCTCTCATAGCTCGTATGAGAATTCTGCTATAGATTGTAGTCAATTGAGATGTGTCTATAATTATGTTGTGATTCTATATTGTGATAGATAGACTGAATTGTGACTGAGGTTTGACTGTAGTAAGAAGTTATGTGATTATAAGATGTTGTTCGCATGTTGTGAAAGTAATGTGTGTATATGTCTCTCGTTAATAGAGTGTGTTTATTATAAGAATTTTGTAGTGTATAAAAGTATAATGTAGCGTAGTGTAGTTAAACGGGGTACCAGATAGGCACAGATCACCGCGTATCATTGCAGAAGAGTGGAAAAGAATTCTGTATTTTAGTTCTCGGTTTTTAGGAGATGTCGTTTATGAGAACGTCTGCGCTGTGCAAGAGATGAGATATAATGATTCATGCCGCATAGTAGACTTGTAGAAAATTCCTCGGGTGCTGTCAACTTAGGGTGCTGAAGATGGATGCCATTCTGGAATCAATGTCTAATGAAAAAGTGAGTCAATTTATGGAATGATCGTGTTACGGGTCGACCAAAAACGGACTGAATCCGTTACATTTTAAACTATTGGACCAAAACCGTTATACCCGGTAAACCACAAGGACCAAAAATGTAGTTAGCTCTTTTGATTATTTAGATTTGGTGACTCTTAGCAATATGTATTAGATTTTAAGCAGGCAAAAGCAATGTTTTGAAATCCGGTTCGACTCGGCCGGTCAATCGGTTGAACCGTTCCGGTTGAAAAGACGAGTTAAATTAAACTTCAAAACCAGGTTAGACCCACTGGGTTTGACGTGACCCGGGTCAACCCGGTTCTCGAGACTGGCCGGGTTTTGATTTATTCATGTTTTTTTACAAATAAAGCAAAAATTTTATATATATTTACGACATAATTTTATTTGTTACATGTTGTATTTGTATTAAATGGTTTTAGGTTCAGTACATGCTATATTCATGATTTATATATATACATTTTTGTATCATTGCAAATATTATTGTTATTTTTTTTGAAAATCGGGTTGACCTGATGGTCGAACCGTTAACCCGGTGGCTCGACCGAGTCAATTAGAGACCCGGTTTTCAAAACATTGAGCAAAAGTTTTATTGACTTTTTATAAGTTTTAGTGAGCAAATGTTTTATTGGTGACTTTTATAACTAAATTTCAATTAAAAAAAACAGTTTGCCTACATCTGATTCGTGAACCGACCCGATTGAACACATAATAACAACTTTAAAAAAGTATATAATATACATAAAATATCTAATAAAAAATTATTTAAAGGAATAGAAAACTTATTATATTCGGGTTGACCCAAATCCGAGGCGAGAGGGGAAATCCGAGCGAACCCGAATTGACCCGAACCTCAACTGACCCGAGTTCAAATAAGGTCGGGTTCGGGTATGATATTTTTAGTCTTGACTCAACTTTGACTCGAACCCGACCAACCTGAGATGACTAATACCCCTAGTTATAAGTATTCATCATATAAATTTAGTTTTTAGTACTTTTTCATCCTTAGTAGGCAAAAAAATTAGTTTTTCGTACTCTTCAATAAGTAGGTAAATGTTTGGTTTTTCCTACTTTTTCATCATTAGTAGGCAAAAGTTTAGTTTCTCTTACTCTTTCATCATTAGTAGGCAGATATTTGATTTTTCCTACTCTTTCATCATTAGTAGGAAAATGTTCTAGTCACCAAATTGTTGTGTTTTAGCAACTGTTAACCATTAAACACGAGTACGCAGCGGAAAGTAAACACGTATAGAATTCTTAATTAACAAGATTCGAGATGTGTACCTTTTAGCAATAACGTTACACCGTCTTGAATATACACGTATGTATAAATTTAATACCACGCAAACTAAAAGTTACCAAAGTAGATAACCTCTATGGTGTGCATACTCTACACGCTAGGATGCTAGTCCTTCCTTCACGAATAAAACAACCCAACACAATGTTCTTGTTTTGAATCTAATTATCACATGATCGAATCCCATAAGAGGATTATAATAGATCGTCTAGCAAAGAGATAATACTTTTGCATGAGAATATAAATAGTTCTTGCAAAGTATACAACTGTTTATGTTAATACAAAATATGTTACTGGGTATGAGATGGTTCAAGATTGCTTGTTGGGTCGGGCCGACAAGCTATCTTCGGGTTGGATCTTGCACTAAACAAAGCGATTGGATGACTGCTTGCACAAGTAAAGATATACCGTTAGCCTTACCGTGGGGACGGACCCCACGATTAGACTCCGACATGAGAGTAAGAACACAAGTTATCAGTAGTCTGTGTGTGTATTGAGAAAGGTGAGGAAATCATACCTTTTGGGGTGTCAGAGGACCCCCTTTTATAGGTGACTAATCACATTAATGCTGATTGGATGTTGACTAATCACATTAATGCTGATTGGATGTTGACTAATCACATTAAATGCTGATTAATGTTGACTAATCACATTAAATGCTGATTAATGTTGACTAATCACATTAATGCTGATTAATGTTGACTAATCACATTAATGATGATTATTGTTGCCATATCCGGGCCAAGGCCAGGGTCCACATGTGGTTAGTACAGTCCAGGCCCAGAGGCCTGTTATACGTATTATACGTCATCAAGTCCCCCCAGTCTAGTATGTTTACTACATGCGGCATTTGTTGCGTGCGGTGAATATTGCTAGACTCAATTTCTTTATTACTGTGCTTCTGCCACGATCGTTGCCTTCTCCGCGACTCTTTTTTAGCCTGGTAGGTGAGATCTATAAGACGTGTCTTTTCTTTCTAGACCATACGTCATTATATTTGGTTTTGGGCCGTGCTAATCATGCCTATTATAGGTTCCACCCATATACATGTGTTGGGTGATGGTGCTCAAATGCTTGGTTTCCTATGTTTGAACGGTAAGGACCCCGTAAGAAGAATATTTTTTCTATAGTCAGGGTAACACTAGCATTGGCCAGGTACCATTCTTGTTCATCTCTTAGAAAAGGATGAGAAGAATTTATGAGGATGGAGATGCTCTCCATATATTGCGTAATGATATGGGTAAAGGTATGTCTACCTTGTACCAGCTTGTAAAATAGTGCGAATATTATATTCGTCTTGAGACCAACGGAGAATGTACTTCCATGGCTGGGTTAATTATTAGGTTACCCATCCTAATGCGAATATTACATTCATCTTAAGACCATCGGAGAGTGTACTTCCATGGCTGGGTTAATTGTTAGGTTACCCGTCCTTATGCGAACATTACATTCGTCCTAAGACCAACGGAAGACGTACTTCCATGGTTGGGTTAATTGTTAGGTTACCCGTCCTGATGCGAATATTGCATTCGTCTTAGTATTGGGCTTGCAATGCCTCTTACATACTTGAGTTAATTTGTAGGTTACTCAGCCTCACTTTAGACTTGCAATTTTCTAAGTGTTCTTTATATCCGAAGATATTTGTGTGCAATGAACTTTGTTTGTTCACACAGAGTTAATTGGGGTTACCTGGTCCACTGTTTAAAAAACATTTACACGTATACCTTTTTAATCAGGGTAAAGTAGTATTTCACGTGTATTAAAAATAAATGTTGGGCTAATATAAAAAAGGATGTAGTCAATGGTGTTATCATACCATTATAGCCCCTCAAGTTTAGTGATGCTAAACTATATTAGTAGCATTAAACTTAATACATAGCATTTAGATGACATTTTTATAGAACATCTATTTCATGTGTATTACTTACGAAACATGGAGTTTATAAGACTGATAACTCGATCGTGTGTCTAGATATAAATTCATGTGACACTGAGCTTATTAGAAAGATAGCTTAACCATACGTGATATGGTGGTATTATTTAGTGCTACCATTTTATTAGTACTCAAGTCGTATAAGGAAATTAAGCATTCCTATTTCTCTCATGAAGAGACGTATTGCTCATGTAGATATGAAACACGAGGTGTTCGTTCATATGTCATGTCCCGATTTCGGAAATTAAATTCGTGTATTAACGCAAATGTGCTTATATGAGTTAATAGCAATATGATTTATCATTTACACATGTGGTAAATAATGTCAAGAACTGTTTGTACGTTTATTCAAGTCAACTTTCTACGTGGCATGTATATCTTCGCATGTGTTAGGCCAGACTAAGAGCAATCTAGATGACACAACAAAGCATATAGCGTCCATTTATTCTTAGGCCAGACTAGGTTGGCGTGTTTATAAGAAAGAACCATGTGTTATTTTTTAGTTTTTCTTTTCACAAGATATATCAAAACAGGACTTTGTAACTTGTTTTAGGTGGAAGCCACAAGTTGTTTGATAAAATACAATAAAAAATTGTATGTGGTACCTCACATCAGCAAAAAGTATGCAGTTTTAAACTTTCATGGCGTCAGATACATTATGAAGATAAATGAGAGGTACTCACAGATTTCTGTTGAGGTGATATTTGTAAAAATACATGAAGTTTATTGTTTTGGTAAACCAATTTTTCACGCATTGCAGAATGTACGGTATGAAAAAGACAAAAATACAAAGGTTTTAGATTTACCGACTTTCAGAACGGAATTGATTTTTGTCTTTCGATGCTATGAGAACACGAAGCATAGTTTATTCGCGGTCCCACGGATGGCGCCAACTTGTTAGAATCTCTTTTTTTGTCTTGATGAGTTTTGACATAATTAGAATCTCTTTTTTTGTTGTTCTAAGAATCAAAGGGATCCCGTAAGGGTGTGCAAGACGTGCAGTTGCACATGACCTCCACTTGAAAATGACCACATTTTTATTAATTTTTAATATAAATACGTATAATATTAAGCATATATGAGTAATGTAATTCAATTTCATATGCAACTTCTTTTTATTATACAAGCGTAATGAGGTCACTTTGTTGTTATTGCCTAGGGTCACCAAAGATAACGAGACGGCTCTGCTAAGAATCATCCACCATCGACTGGAATTTGGTAGGTCGTGACATTAACGCTAGAAATTTGTCTTTTCATGTTGTCTGATGTGTCATCTATAGGTGCTTCGTCGATTCTTCGTGACATACAGATTGTCATTCGTAGAAATTTACTGCTTTATTATGTTATTGATGTTTGCAATAATTCATTAGTTTATATGATCACTTACTTTTCAAAATGCTCCGGAGTGAAAACCGGTAACTCGGCCTCCGCGAGCGGGGATTTTTCTCTTGTCCTGTATAGGCAAGAGTTTTTTCGTCTTTTTTGTTGCCCTCGCAGCTAAAGCCTTGGGAAGATGCTAGTTTCGGTTTTTTGCTTATTTCTAGTATTATATTTGTACTTTTCTGGCTTCTAGCACCTTGCTAGTAGCCTTTTATTAATATAATTATCTGTTGCCGTTAAAAAAAACTTACTTTACTTGATTTCATATTATTATTAATGATCTTCTTGCCACATGTAGAAGTTATGATTTTGAAGCTAAAAGTTGCAGGCATGCCTTTTTGAGATGACATTTAAGCTAAATACATGTATATAGATAAAAGGCTTGAAAAGAAGGGAAGTTTCAAAATAATACTTGAGTATTACCGGTTGATACCTTGGACATGATGGTATTATGAACTTATCCTTTGACAACACTCGTTATTAGAGGCCACATCCATATAACTATACATCTTTCCGAACGCCTCAACATCATTCAAATCATGACATATGTATAAGTAGCTTCAAAATATGCTCGATAAGCGAGTTAGCTCTATAAATATTATGGTTTTTAAGTATCATGTATCATAATAGGATGTACGTAACAATGACGTTATTTGTAAAAAAAACCATCCGTGTGAAATACATATGTTGTTTAAAAAAGCATAAACTGCAAATAAAAAGATATTAATAACAAAATCAATTGAAGTACAAAATTGTGTTCTACAAAAAAAAACAACCGCAATGAAGTATGATGGACAAAATGCATAAAAATGTATTCAACTTATTTTCATTTTCTAATTAAGGTACTCAACTTAATTTTTGTCAATTTTAGGTACTAAAATATGAATATTGCTCAAGTTAGGGAAAAAAAAATACCTTTACATCAGGTGTCACGTTATATCATTTTTATTTTATACGTTATGTTACGTTTTTGTACGTTATTATGCGTTTTCATTCGTTTTATACATCGTATACGTTTTTATGCTTTTTTACGTTTTTTGGACGGTATTATACGTTTACATCCATACAAAAACGTAAAAAAAAGCATAACAATCATATATAAAAACGTATAAACGTACACAAACGTATAAAAATGTAAAAGAAGTATGAAAACGTACAAAAACATATAAAAACATACACAAATGAGAAAAAACGAGCGAAAAAGATAAAAACAATAAAAAATGTACAAGAAACGTTACAAAATGTAAAAACGTATGAAAACGGATAAAAACGAAAACGGATGAAAACGTACGAAACGAATAAAATTGTACGAAAAACATACAAAACGTACAAAAACATAAAAAACCGAACGAAAACGGAGAAAACAGAAGAATACGGACGAAGAAGAAAACGTACAAAAACGTTCAAATTCAGATGAAAACGTATGAAAACGTACAAAAACGAACGAAAACGTATGAAAACGGATGAAAATGGACGAAGACGTATGAAAATGTACGAAACCATATTAGTTGTATAATTTTAACATATTTGATACTTTAGTACCTTAAATTGTTAAAAATAAAATTGAGTAATTCAATTAGATATTGAAAGTACGTTGAGTACATTTTTATGCATTTCGCCCATGAATTTTGGAGCATGAAATCTAATCTAGAGTACCACCATAAACCATTGATTTATTACTGATAAAACCTCTAGTAACACATACACAATGCAACACTATGTGTTTACTTTCCTCAAGCATCATCTTTTACCTAGTTTATCACAAAAGTTTCGAAATATATAATAGACAAATAATGTATGCATTTACCCAAAACTAATTAAGAAATAAAACAAAATTTTGAAGTAGTTCAATGGTATCCATGATAAAATAATAATATATTTCATGTGAAATAGAATGCCTCTTTAATGTCACTACTTGTTAGTATAAAAAGCGTGTAAGGGTGAATATGAGTCTGGATTGCTTAATGGGTTGGACCAGGGAGTAGGCTATGATGTTGATTTTGTACTAATCCAAGTAATGAAGAGGTGATCTGCACAAATGAGAGTAAACCGTTAGCCTTACCGCAGGGCGGACCCCGCGATTAAGCTCCGACGTGAGAGTAAGTATACATGTTTGTCAGAGAATAAGAGAATGTCAGAGTATGTGTGTGTGCTAATAATAGGACAGAATGTACCTCTTTGGGGTGTGAAATGACCCCTATTTATAGGCAAGCCCAATACTAGAGTTTCTTAATATTTCACTTGCGACTGTTAGTAGCCGGAGTGGGTCCCTTTTCGAGCAAGGGTCCACGTGTAATCGTGTCTACGGACGTGAGTATCCTTCCGCAGTCCGTGTTTGTCCGCGGAGGTGCAACAGGTGCGGCTTTTAAAGGTACTCACGTGCGTCTTTGGAATATCCGGAGCGTGACCCTTGTCAGGCTTATTAGTCCGGCTATTTGTTGTATTGGGCCTGGGCCCATATGCGTATATTATGAACTAAGCCCAATGAGCTTGGTGTCCATATTATACGTCATCAAGTCCCCCAGTCTAGTTCGCTTATTATACGCGGTAACAATTATAGCTTGCGATGACGTTACTAGACTAGAGTTCCGTGAGCATTTTTTCTTTTGTTCCCATCTTGTTTCGCGTCTTTTGTGTCATTTCGGCAGTTTGTCGTTGGTTACGTGGGTTCTTCATGTCCTTTTATCTTTTGCGTGATTTGACCGTCTGAGCCCCACATCCAGCTGTTATCATTATCTTTTTTTTGCACCGTTGATAAGGAGGTGTGTTGATACATGTCATCATCTGGTATTTACCCGAATTAAATATACCATGGGTATACATAGTCGATTCGCGCTTCACTGTTTTCTTTTTTCACCTCTTTTACTTTTCCACCATTGTTGATAAACTTGAAGGTTCCTTATTTGCACAGCACCTCTTATTCTAGAACTTCATTTACATTTAGGTTAACCTCTTTGCTTCTCTTTTATTATGGGTAGTATCACATCCATTAAATGTGTTCTTACACAAGAACACCTTGATGCTATTTGTGCAAAATATTTTGTTTCGGAGGAAGTTCATCCTTAATTGCCGAGTTCCGATGCCACTATGCATGAAAGGCCGACTGGTAAAGTTGGAATGTATACCCGGTTCTTTGATTATGCCAACTATCGTATTCCATTCTCTAACTTCTTTGTGTCTGTTCTTACTCACTTCCGCATTCCGTTCTCCCAATTGTCTGTTTTTGGGTCTGCCAAGGTTTCTCATTTTGAAATCCTGTGTCGCGTTTGTAATATCAATCCCAGTGTTGGTCTGTTCCGATATTTCTATATGCACAATTATAAGAATGGTTGGTTTGGGTTTACCAAACGTCCGAACGTCCGTGCTTGTTATTCTAAGAACTTGGACTCTGTGAAGAATTGGAATGACCACTTTTTCTGGGTGGATGAGTTTGTAGTTCCTGCTAATGCTCGGTTTGGTTGGTTTTCGGGCACAAACATTGTTAAAGATCGAGCTCCCACCATATCTGAATATAATGTGGAGCATGCTAATACCCTTATTGCTCAAGCCTCTCCGTTCCTTAGGTTCCCGGAAGAATTTCTTTGCTGGGTTGGCATAAGCCGTAATTACCTTTTGAATAAAGATACTTACCCTCGATTTGAGTATGAGAACGGAGAGGGTGGGTGTTCTTTTCCGTATACACGTTGATTATTTGTCTTTGTTTTTTCTTTTTTATTTACTCTTTTTTCCTGTTGTCCTTTGCAGAGATGGATTTGAATGCTTTTATTCGGACCGCTGACCCCCGTAAGGTGAGGATTGTTGAGAGAGCAAGGACTGAGAATGAGAGGCCTATCGTGACCGTGGCTAAGCATCGTACCGTGACCCTACTTCCAACCTCAGTTCCTCGCCCTTCTGGGGAGTTGTCGGCTAGTATCGAAAGAGAGTTTGTTGAAGATGCAGGTGGCAGCGGTGGTGGAGATCAGGAAGTTGCTTCCGTTGGCGGTCATGGTAATGTTGAACCAATCGTGCCCACCACGGATAATGTTGTTGCTGAAACTGAAGCATCCGAGCCTAAACGTTCAAAGAAAAAGAGGGTTACCCGCGGAAGTGAGAGTACTCATGCCGCTTCTCATCCGCCCAAGAGATTGAGGGCTGATTATGGAACAACTGGTGGTTCCGCTGCTGGAGGTAAATCTCCTAGTGTTCTTAATAGGTTGCTTCAAGATTCTCGGTTAATGGTAGAACAGGGTGTCCCAGCTCTTCCTACCTTACCTTTTATTACTTCATCCGTGACAGCTTCACCTTTGGAGGAGGGCGGAGATCACACTGATTCCGTGACTGGTCCTTTTTTGCGAACTGTGGGTCCCTCCGCGGGGTTCGTAGTTCTATCCGATTCTTCTCATCACTCAGGTGCTAAATCTGCGGATCTTAAGGTTGATTCCTTTGTCAGGTCTGTCGCTCCGGTGATGACTGCGGCCACCACTGTAACGGCCTTTGTTTCTAATGCTGCTACCACGACCGCTACTCTTGTTGATGTTGGCAAGGATAAGGATGTGCCGACTCCGTCCGTTTTTGCTGGTTCTAGTTCATATGATAAGACAGATCGCACTCTTAGACTTTTTACAGGGAGGTCAGGCAGTGATTTTGTCGCAGGGAGTATTCGTGCGGGAGGGGCTGCGGACGTTGATTTGCAAGAGATTTATATTCCTAAGTGGTCTGTGACTAAAGGTTTTGAGCTGAACGATGGGCGGTCATATGCTAATATGATTGATCATTTTACTCCTCCCGCCATCTTCAAAATTGTTCGTGGAATGAAGCAAGAACAGTTATTTGCTGAATTTAATGTGTCTGCCGCACGCAATTGAGTTTGGGTTTTGAGGTGAGAATGCGTGCTGAGTATAATATTTTGAAAAAAAAGGAAATGGAAGTCCCTTGCTGAGGAGAAGAATATTTGTTGCAAGTGAAGGATAAGGAGATTGAGGAGTGATACGCTTAAAATATAAAATATATAATACGACGGAAAATTACCAATTTACCCTTGAGGACAAAGGTAAAAAAAGAAATTCTTCAAAATATATATAATATAATATAATACGTATCTTAACCGGGAAGTATGATTCCCCGGGTCGTTTCCCCAACGACTTGTGAAATTGAAACCACGTTTGATGCTTGGACAATGATTTGAATGGGAAACAATAGTTGATTTGATTAACTACTTTTAACAATTAAAATTAACAAGCTCTATGAAAACAAATAACGGGAAATCAAAATTTAACTAAAAACGCAAAACGGGACTCTTAAACGGAGGTTAAAAACCCTAATTTGCTAAAAATAAACCTAACTTAAAATTTTCTTTTTAAATGGACTCCATTTGAATAAAAAGTAAGTTTAAAGAAAACTAGAACAAAAACGGAGTTGAAATGAACGTTAAAACACGAAAAACGAAAACGAGAATGAATCTCGTTCTTTAGAAAACGAAATTTTGCAAATTAGACTCTACGAAAGCAAAACTAATTTTCCTACGAACTTTATGACAAAAGAAAATTTTCTAAAAAAGATTTATATTTTTTTGATTATTTTTCTATTTTTTATGATTTTTTAAAGTTTTTAATGAAAATAAATGATAAAAAATACTAAATGAACTCTAAAAATTCTAGAAAAATGACAGAAAATAGCTTAAACTATTTAAATCCTAGGAAAAATAAGCCCGATGACACAGCTTATCTAATAAGCTGCGAAATAAGCTCTAACAGCTTTTTAGGCTTATTAAGGGAAAATGTGTATAAGAAATAAATTGTGCAAGGGTCTTATGAAAAAGACCCAAGGGCACAGCGGTAAGGAGTGGGTGTGTGTGTGTTTATAAAAGGTTGAGGTGTTGAGGTCGGGGGTTCGAGTCTTGCTCACCCCCGACTTCCACTTCCCTTTTTTCTATAAAAAACTTAAAGAACAAAAGTTGTTAAGGTCAACTTTTTAAGCAACTTTAACGAAGAAACTATAAGCTGAAACTTAAAAAATAAGCTCTTAAAAAGCTTATGAAGAAGTTGTTTTCAGGAACTTAGCTTTTAAGAGCTAAAAAGCTACTTTCACTTAATAGCTTGCACACAACTCATATTAAGCTCAAATTCAAATCTAAAAGCTGTTCTGAAAAGCTAATGATGTGTATAAGCTAAATTCAAAAAACTAAGTCAACTGAAATCACTAAAAGGTCTCTAAATCTAATGATCAAAAGAGCAAACTCAGAAACTATAACTAAAAGCTTAAAAACTAGATAAGCTAAATTGCACAATAAGCTATTTCAGGATTTGAGCTTTTGAGAACTTAACAACCTACTTATAAACTATTAATCCAAATCATAAAAACAAATACTAAAAGCTAGAAATCAAAATTTAAAAGCTAGATCTTGTTACTACTGTTTTTGGCTTTTTGAGGTTTTTTATGAACTTTAAAAGCAAATTAAACCTAGAGATTAAGCTAGAAATTTGAAAACAAGTTTTAAAATAACTTATCCTATGTCTAAACTATAAGCTTACTTAATTTTAAAACCTAAAGCTTAACTGAGCTAGCTTAAAAGCTAATGAAAAATCAACAGTAGTAACACTGCTGATGCAATTGGCAAAATAGCCAAAACAACAATGCAGATGACCTAAAGTGATAAAACTTGCATTAGACACACTCAATGAGTGTCTAAGAACACCTAGCAACAAAATCCAAACCTAGGAAGGCTTGGATCAAAGTATAACAATCCAAGAAAAAGGGAGAAATTCCCCTGGTGTAGGAACACAGAAATTAAGCTCAAACTTTTTATATAATGAAATCTAACCTAAGAAAACAATTTCATTACTGATTTAAAGTGTTTATGAAAATAATTTTAGCAAAGATCACAACTCAGTTTGATTTTAAATGGTCAAACTGCTTTAATCCAAACACTTCTTAAACCTAGACATTTTTCATTTTAGCTTATAAATTTGAAATCTAGCTATTAAAACTTAGATACCAGATGATAAACAGCTTATAGCAAACCTAATTAGCAAACCTAAGCAAATTATAAGACAGTTTAATAAGCTATAAGCTAAATTACTCTATTTTTGGATTTTTAATGATTTTTAAGACAACTATAAAAATCTAAGATCTATACTACTAAAGCCTAAAACAGATTATAAATCAAGTTCAATAAGCTAAATGAGACAAGTTTAAGCACCAATAAGCAATTATTTAAGCAACATAAGCTAGATTACACTAAGAAATTTAAAACAGGAAGAGTAAAGGGAAACTTACAACCTGCCTTAGCTAAACAAAGGCTAAAAGGCTCAAATGAGCTTATCTACTAGCTCTAGCTTATCCTTATGGATAAGCTAGTAAAGTCCTTGGAAGCTCTTCCATTGTTAGCTTCCCTTCCAAAAGCTCAAAATTCATAAGCATAGGTATTAGGTCTGATTTGTTGATTTAAGTAGATTAAAGAGCTTAATTGAGCTCAATCTTAGCTTAAAGACTAAGAGAGCTGTAAAGAGCTTGTTAGAAAAGCTTATGAAACAGTACACAAACACTTGAGCTTGTTGAGAGCTTATGACAAATTTATTAAAGGAAAACTAGATTTCATTAACTCGAAAATTTAATACAAGATATTAAAGCTGAATTACATTAAACTGAAATATGAGATTACAAAGATTGAATTACAAAAGTTGGATTTAAAAACTAAACATTGCTTAAGCTAAAAAATTTTAAAAACTAAAACTAAAAGCTAGAAAAAAGAAGATACTCCGGTGTGTGAGGAGTGGCTTGTATTTATAATCTTCAGGAGAAACTTCCAGGTACCAAAACTCTCTACACGCTCCCTTCAATCTAATACGTACATTCCTTCAATGATTGGAAAGCAATCCTTAGCCGTTAGATCAAAATTATGCTCACACGGATTGCCAACGTGGCAACCCGTGATGTGACATCTGTGTTACTTTTATGAGTAGCTCAAGAGTAAAAACCCATTCCCTTTGTGCTTCCTCTCATGTCCACGTGTGATTCCTTCTTGGGGATTGACCAATAGAATTAGTTGATGACGTTTTCACCCTGCCACTATGATTCTTTTGCCTTGAATTACCCTTGTACGCCCTTAATTGACGTTTGCCCTTTGTTTTTACCTTCGTGGTTAAAGGAAAGAGACGGGTGAACAGTAAAACCGTTTTTCCCGCTTTATTTTTAACTATAAGGGTGCGTTTGATTTGTGTTGACTTGTTTGACTTCAGGTTTTTATAAAAGGATTGGGCCATGGGATTTGGGCCGGGTAAATGGTTTTGGATTTGTTATAAAAAAAAGATAACAATTGTTAACTTTTATAAATAAAAGTTAACGACCGTTAGGGTTTTTAAGGATTATTTTTGTAAATTGGGGGACGGGTTTGGTATTTTTGAGATTTTTGTCTTGTTGTGACTTTGACTTTAGTTGACTGAGAGTTGACTTTTTGACTTTGTTAGCTTCCTCCCGACTTTTTGTGTGCTCTTCTGTTCCCGTGTTTGTGTTTTTGACTGTTTTTCTTGGGATTTTTGCTTTATCCGTACCTACACAATAAGAAAGACAAAACAAGCAATATACAAGCCTTTTATGCACATTTTTGGTCTTTTTAGGGTCTATTTTGATATAAAATGGATATGTATTTTCACACATATCATCTGTCATAAGTTGTTTGTTACCTGGTATTCAAGTTTAGATAGCTAGATTTCAAATTCAGAAGCTAAAATGAAAACGGTTTTAGTTAAAGGGGTGTTTGGATTAGTGAGATTTGACTCCTTAAAGTCAAAATGAGTTGTGCAATCTCTTTGAGTTAATTTCATTATCAATCAAAATCAATAGTTAAGTGGTTTTCTCAAATTAGATGTCAACCTTTGTTCCTGCACCAGGGGATTTTTCCTTTTTACTTAGATTGTTAAAATTTGATCCAAGCCTTCCTAGGCTTGGATTTTGT
>BQNB010065855.1:0-34786 GCA_026074375.1 Tanacetum coccineum | reverse complement strand
GAATTAAATTTTAGAAGTTAGTTTTAAGAAATCAAAAAGATATGGCTTATTATCTTTGTTCTAACACCAGGGGAAATTTTCTCTAAATTTCACTTGTGAAATTTTGATCTAAGCCCTCCAAGGCTTAGATCTTGCTTGCATTGTGTTTATACACTCCATTTGAGTGTGTCTAAGTGCAAAGTTTCCCTTAGGAAACCTGCACTTTTGATTTGCACTTGTGCAAAAAGCAACAGTACTAACAAGAAGTTAGTACTGTCAATTTTAACCTAGTTTTTAGATAGGTATAAGTAGGTTTTAGGAGCTTAGATTCTAGTAGGATTAAGTTTAGGTATAGCTTAATATAGATTAAGTTTTAAATTTTATTGTCTAGCTTATTCTCCTAGCTTATTTTGCTGTCAAAAGTCATTAAAAAACATAAAAAGCCAAAAACAGTAGGTTAGATACTTAGTTTCTTAAAATCTTAATTCTAGCTTAAGATAGTAGTTTTTATAGCTTAAATAGATAGATTATAAGTAGCTTAACTAGTTTTCAGAAGCTTATAGTCTAGTTTTGTCTTTTGAGCTTAATAGCTTAATGAGATGTTGTGCTTAATACCTTATTTTCTGAGTTAGCTTGTTTCATGCTTAATTTCAGTAGCTTAAAAGTACTTCTAGCTTAGATTTCTTTGCATTTATAGATTAAGCTCATCATAAGCTTTCTAGAACACTTTTTCTTTTTTACATTGAGCTTAATTTGAGCTTATTATAGCTGCTTTAGTGAAAACAATCCCAAACACTCACTTTCTGTAAACAGCTTATAAATAAGCTGTTTTAGGGCTTATTACTTAGTTTTAGCTTATGTTCCTTTTGTTAAAATAGCTTATTTTAGTCTCCTTATTGATTCCTAGTATTTAGTTTTTCTTAAAAATAAAAAAAATAAAAAAATAACAAAAAGGGGTTGCCACCACACTCGAACCCACGACCTCCCACACACAACACCAATGCCTTAACCAGTTTGCTTCAATAGCTCATCCGTTTTCATATCCTTTCATTAAACCTTTATACACAATTTAGTTTAATAAGCTAAATAAGCTGTTAAGCTTATTTCGTGGCTTATTTTATAAGCTACGACTTAAGTCTTATTTTTCCTAGGATCCTAATAGCATAAGCTATTTTCGGTATTTTTTCTAGAATTTTTACTATAAGTTTAGTATTTTTAATCTTTTATTTTCTTTTAAAACTTTAAAAAATCATAAAAAATAGAAAAATAATCAGAAAAATAAAAATCTTTTTTTATAAAATTTTCTTTTTATATAAAGTTTGTAGGAAAATTAGTTTCACTTTCATAGGGTCTATTTTGCAAAAATTTACTTTTTAAAGAACGAGTTTCGTTCCCGTTCTCGGTTTTCAATTTTTAACCCTCGTTTTAACTCCGTTTTCACTCTAGTTTTTTTTTAAACTTCGTTTTAAGTCAATTAGAATACATTTAAGAAGAAAATTTTAAATTAGGTTTAATTTTGTAGAATTTAGGTTTTTGGCCTTAGTTTTAGTATCCCAATTCGCGTTTTTGATTAAATTTTAAAATTGTTGCTTTTTATTTAGTAGTTATAGAATATAAAAAATATCTTTGCTTCATTCAAATCATAATCCGAATTAAAACGTGGTTTCAATTTCACTAGTCGTTAGGGAAACGACCCGGGTGATCATATTTGCCCGGTTTAATATACGTATTATATATTATATTATATATATATGTTTAAGAGTAAAATTTCCTTAGGGATTTTTCTTAATTGCTCTTTTAAAGTATTATATTTTATATATATTTTAGGTATATAAGACTGCTATCAAGTTTTTAGTGCCGTTGCCAAGGACTAGTGTTTAAGATTCCTTCGTTCTGTGTTTGTTGATTTGGATTGAAGATCCTTTCGTCCTCGAAAGTTTTCTTCTTGTTTTATAATTCAAAAAACCAAAAAAAAAATCATAAAATATCAAAAGTAAAAAAATATAAACGGATAAATAACGAAAAAGTTACGCTAATTACGAGTTATACGTTAATTAAACGAATTTTATAAAATAACTTTAATAAAAACTAAATCAAACAGCAAGTTTGATAATTTTAACTAATAAAAACAAATATTAGAATTCAAAAAAATTCTTAAACTATGAACATAAAAACACATTCAGGACAGAAAGTTTTGATTTTATAAAAAGATAGATTACAATAACCGAGAACGTGCTCCGAAAGAATCTCTAAAATCGGAGCTATAACAAAAAATTACGATCGATTACGGTTTTACGATAACTAAAACTATAAAAATAACTTTATAACTGGTGTGAACAGTAAAAAGTACTGTTCATCAGAGGATCAAAAATATGAAAATGTCAAATTATGATAACTCATCTTAATACGAAAGCATGGGCATAAGAAACGTCAGAATCGGGCTTAAAACGCAAAAGTTATGCTATATTTACTACAACGGTAATTATAAACGTTTTTACTTATTAACCACAATTTTACCAAAACAATTAGTTGGTGATTGAACTATATAGAATTATATGTGGTTATCAAAGTACTATATTACTAGGGAGTTTCATAATGAGGCCTCTTCGGGGTGGCGTATCGACGAGTTGCTGGATTTACGACTTAAAGTGTCCTAGCTCCTCATACGTCACTACATGACCTCTTAAATTATGATAGCCCGAACGATAGTATGATGTAACTAACATGGACCTGTATATGATGTTAGTTAATCAAAGTGATTGGTACTTATACGACCTTAATTTAAATAGGTTGCATCTGACGATTTGCGTGACGCATTATCTGTGATATTTGGGGCTACTTATTATAACACAAGTTGAGTTCTTAGCCCCACATTTTAACGATTTCAATGATTAATAACTATGGGGTGGAAACATGTCTTTGTATTATAATTTGGACGGCAAGTGATAATTTTATATTGAAATACATGTAGGCCTAAGTAGCGAATAACCAAGTTGATCCCCATTATCATGAACTGTCAAATTGCATAGATGTAGTTATTAATTACATTATGTCTGAGCGCGAAATGTTATTAATAATCTATGGGAAACGACTCGCCCGTTTCTGGTGCCTACTTTCACCGGAACGAAACGTAAACATGTCAAATTTGGGGATGTATCGGTTAACATCTAATCGGGCAAAATTGCAAATAAATTAATTGCAAGAAAGATTGTCCGAGCTTCAGTGTCATGAGCTTAGGAAAATGTAATACGGGAATTGTGATGTCTGCATGTGTTGCATTATTCACGGGAAATGTCTTGGCGGTCTTGCATATATGAATTATCAAAACCTATGAAATTCACCAACATTATGGTTGACGTTTTAAAGCAATATTTTTCAGGCTATCAAGTAAGCATAAAAGGTGCCAAGGGATACAGGTTGGAGATGGATGTATTTGTGGGAATCCATGCTACAGATATGGTTTTCGAATATGTTTTGGGAAACTCATGTTTTGTGAACCAGAAACTTGTACTAAAAATTAGGAACAAGTAACAGCTACGGCGTATTTGTATCAGAATATTTGTTAAATCCAAAGTAATCATTTTTAAAAGACTTTGGTCGTTCTATATATATCTTAGTGTTATAGATCTGAGAAGTAACACGCCCCTGAATTCTATTCTCTGCGACCCAATTTGGGGTGTTACACAGAGCTAGTTCACGGATCATCATTCGCAAGAATGTTCCATGTCAACCAAATATCTATACAAGAAGATCCAACAGCAAGGACATACATACAAATATATGTTTGTATAGATGGGACATGCTCAAAGGGATGTCAACCTTGGAATAAGTTGACCCAAAAATAATTGACAAACCACTAAACCAATCTAATGACAACTTGCTAGATGATTCAATTAATGATCCTCAACTCGCTACCAATAACTCCCTAGAACATACTAATAGAAACACTTAACTCGCTACCAAATTGGAAAAAATGAAATAGAGGGTTAAATATTATAATTAATAAAAACTTCACTAACTCGCTAGGGGGTAGCGAGTTTCCTGCACATTATGTATATGTGATGTTTGTATAGTGAAATCACCATGTAGGATCTGTATAACTTGTAAACATGGATTTTTTAATCTTGAAATATATTTTTTATGAGCTTATACACATGTTGTATGGATGTTAATATGAAGTTATAAATGGATACATAAGTACTTTACAATCTTGATTAAGCTTAAAAAGTGTTAATGCTAATTAGGGTTTTAAAAGATCACTTGATATGTTTCAAGTAAAAGTATGATAAATAACATGTTAACCTTGTTTATGAGCTTTTAGTCATGATATATGGACACTAAAATAAAGTCATAATGGAAGTAAAAGACTTGTACACTTATGGTTATGATGTAAAAGTGGTTATGGATGAACTTGTAGTAAAAAGTTACTTATGGAGATTATGGTTTAAAAATGTTGTTAAGGACTTAATGACTTGGACAAATGGACAAATTATGAACTCATGGACTATATGATATATAAGATATAGTATATTAAGAGTGTTGGAAAAACATGTGGAATTAACTTAGTAGAAAAGTATATAAAACAAACTATATAAACAAGTGTACATTTTTATTCAAAAGGGACTGTTTTGGTTCGTGTACAATAACAACCATATTATGTATTAGAAAGATAGTACGACTTATGACGATTCCGAAAAGGTAAGAAACTTGTCAAACGGATAAATAACGAAAAAGTTACGCTAATTACGAGTTATACGTTAATTAAACGAATTTTATAAAATAACTTTTATAAAAACTAAATCAAACAGCAAGTTTGATAATTTTAACTAATAAAACATATTTTTAGGATTCCAAAATGATAAGAATCGTAATTTTTCAATTAATAACGAATTAGTTATGAATTTCGCGGGTTTTCGGTAATTAAAAGTTTATAAAAATAATTTTATAAACTATGAACAGTAAAAACACTATTCATGACAGAAAGTTTTATTTTATAAAATGATAGAATTTTCAATAACGAGAACGTGCTCGAAAGAATCGCTAAAAACGGAGCTCTCACATAAAACAACGACGTAAACGGGTTTATACGATAACTAAAACTATAAAAAATAACATTAAAAAACGAGTGAACAGTAAAAAGAACAGTTCAAAAGATCAAAATATGAAAAAGTCAAATTATATGATAACGTCAACTTAATACAAAGCATGGGCAATAAGAAACGACAGAATCGGACTTAGAAACTGTCAAGAAGTTATGCCAATTTTTACTACAACGGTAATTACCAACGTTGTATTACTAAATAACCACAATTATATACCAAAACAATTTAGTTGGATATGAAAGAACAATATATAATTATAGTATGGTTAACAAAGTACTATATTACTAGGGAGTTTTCATAAGGCCATCTTCGGGTGCGTAACATACGAGTTTGCTGTATATACTATTAAAGTGACCTAGCTCCCATCGTACTACATACCACTTAAATTATGATAAGCCCGAATGATAGTAAGCTGTAACTAACATGGACCTGTTATACGATAGTAGATATAATCAAAGAGATTGGTACTTATACGACCTTCAATTTAAATATGTTGCATCTGACGATTTTGCGTGACGCATTAACTGATGATATTTGGATAATCATAACTCAAGTGAGTTCATAGCCCCACAATATTTTATGATTCATGATTAATAACATGGGGTGGAAAACATGAAATTGTTTTTATAAATGGGAACGCAAGTTGATATTTTATATTGATTACATGTTTGCCTAGTACGATAACCCAAGTTAGCCCTTATCATGAAATGTCAATTGCAAAGATGTAGTTTGTTAATTACATATATGTAAGCGCGAATGATTATAATAGATCTATTTGGAAACGACCTCCCCGTTCGGGTAACTAACTATCACGGGAACGAACGTAAAGCATGTCGAATTTTGGGATGTTTCGTATGAACATAGTAATCGGCAAAATAGCAATATATATTTATTGCAAGAAAGATTTGTCCGGAGCGTTCAGGTGTCATGAGCTTAGGAAAATATAATCGGGTTTTGTGATGTCTGCATGTGTTGCATTATCACGGGGAAAGTCTTGCGGTCCTGCATATTATGATTTATCAAACCTATGAATTCACCAACATTATTGTTGATGTTTTAAAGCAATGTTTTTCAGGAGATCAGTAAGCATAAGGTTCCAAGGAATACATTGTGTTTTTGTTTTGGGAAGTCAATTCAATAAGATAAGGTTTGTATTATGTTTTGGGAAACTCATGTGTTGTGAACCAGTATCTTTGTAATAATAATAAGGAACAAGTTAAAGCTTCGGGCTATTTGTATCAAATATTTGTTAAATCCAATGTATCAGTTTTAAAATGACTTTTTGGTCGTTCTATATATATCTTGTGTTATTGATCTGAGAAGTAACACGCCCCGGACCCTTATTCCGCTGCGACCCAATTTGGGGGTGTTACAGATTGGTATCAGAGCCAAGGTTATAGAGAACCAGGTCAAATGTTTTTGCTGGACTATAACCATTTTCAAACATTGCATTCATAAAAAGGGGTTTTTATGGGACACTAGTTGTTTGCATTAGTTAGTTTTACTAGATGCATTCATAATTGATATACGTGGTTATAATATATTACGTATATTACAATAAGAGCCTTATATAATATACTCATATAAGTTATTTCTGCTGGTCACAGTAGTCATGTCAGCTGATTCCGCTGTTACCTATACTTCTGTTCACTCTGAGGCACGATCTTGGAGTATTCCATCTGAGGATCCTTACGAGGAGGCTGCCCGACAGTTGTTGGAGCAGGCACCACATTCTCCAGAGTATGTACCTGATCCCATAGAGCTGGAGGATCATGTACCTGTGTACATTCCGGAGCCTGAGCATCCTGAGGATTTAGTGCCAGCTGAGGATGAGGCACCTACACCTCCACTACCACCATTCTTTTTATCTCCACGTATCCGACCCCCACGTACTAGAGCAGCCATGGCTCAGATGAGAGCTACAGCACCATCCACCTATCATTCACTACTTCCATCGGGGACACCACCATTGTTACCTATCCCACTACCTGCACCATCCACTAGCCGCAGAGCTGATATTCCCGAGGCTGACACACCGCCTCGGAAGAGGCTACTACTTACTACTCCTAGACCTAGTTGTGAGGTTGGGGAGAGTTCTGCTGCTGCTGCTGCGAGACAGCCGGGGAGAGCTCATGCTGCTGCTGCTAGCCAGCCAGGAGGATCTCTATGGACCGCAGGGTCGTTCATAGTTTTGTAGAACTGTAGATACTAGGGTTCGTGATACTGGGAGGAGGATATGGCCGCCCGCAGGGTCTAGTTACCATGGAGATGGTTGCAGGAGAGAGGTTTGGGGTTTAATTCACGACATCAGGAGGCCCAGGAGGACCGAGCTGCTGTAAGAGCTGAGATTGAGATATTGAGGAGAGAGAGGCTTGCTTACGAGCAAGAGAGCATCGAGACCCGTCAGTCCTTAGCTAGGTCTGAGGCTTACAGCAGGGCACTAGAGGCACGGCATTTAGTAGTGTTGAGACTCTAGGGCGTATAGCCACGAGTGGCAGCGTCAGGACGCAGATGATCGTGCTATTGAGCATATCATACTTACCCAGGCCTTGGAGGCTGGAGCACGCGTTGACACCTTAAAGGACACTGATAGTAGTGCCTAGGTTTACATTTCTATCATATTGTAGCTATACTATATAGCCTGCTAAGTTTTTATGGGTTACTCCCAGCTAGCAGACTATATAGATCTTTTGTTTTTGTTTAGCTATCATGTATAACCTACTAAGTATTACGGGGTAACTCCCGGCTAGTAGGGCTCTAGGTTTATTTTCATCTTGTAACCTAGCAGTAGGGAATTATTTTGTACCAAACAGATCATGTATGTTTCCAGATTATATATGGAATGGATATATTATGCCATGTCGATCTCGTGTTGGTTTTATATTTCACTGTGTGATGTGATCCCACTTTATTTATTATTCATATGTCATGTCACGTTATGATTGTATGAAATCTAACAGGTATTATAATTTCTTGTGCTTTGAAGAACAATGGCAGCTGTTAATCAAGGGATGAGTGTCGAGGAAATTGACCAGATTGTAGCCCAGCGAGTGGCTAATGCTATCGAGGCTATTGCTATTTACGAGTCAATAAACCAAACCAAACAACAAGTAAACAAAGTAGCAGGGAATGCTAGCAACAAAAGGAAGTGGGAAAGTGACCACAATGGAAGCTAAAGAATACTAGTAATCTTTGATAGTATACAAGAACTAGAGAGAGAAGTGGGTTGGAAAGTTTCTAGAGAGAGAAAGATGATAATATTATTATGTGTGTGAAAATGAGAAAATGAAACCACCAACCACCCTCTCCAAGGCATGGAGAGGGTATATATACTACATAACAAGGCCGGCCATGGGCCTTAACAGGCTTTCCATGGGCCTTGGGCCAGACTAGCTTACTAGACTAATCATATAACAAACTACGGGCTAAGACTATTACAACTTGGAAGTGACCGATACTTTTCTTGTTTCCAACAATCCCCCCCTAAGGGAGGTCACTCCATTTTATAAAATTCAAACCTAGCATACTATGCTATATCTCTTAGTCTTTAGCTCGTAAACTTGACTTTCTCTTGTGAATATGTTGTTTTTTTTATGTAATCTTGACTTAGGCTCGAGTTTCCTTTATCTTTACTTGATGTTGGTGATGTATTTGGGCACTGAGGATCATTCAACCAAGTATAAATCTCGTTTTTCCATTTGTGGACTTTGACTTCCTTGTGTCTTGTGACTTCTGGACCGACATGCTCATACCATTCTTAATTTGTTGACTTGGAAAGCTTTAATGTTGCATCTTTCTTGAAATTCTTTAACTTTAACACTTCGTCACTTCGAGAAAGACGTTCGGTATCAAAGTGACTGAAACTTCTTTGAAATTCTTTGACTTTAATACTTTGTCACTTCAAGAAAGATGTACGGTATCAGAGTAGCGGAAGTCTTGAAACATGTACTTGAGCTTTCATGATGTGTTTATGTTTGTCGGTCGGGTATGAGCATGTGGCTATAAATCTTGTGAGTCAGCTGGAATCAGGTAGCTTCACCACCATCTTTAAGTATCCTGCATTAAAACAGTTAACAATAAAGAGGGGGGACGAATATGGCTTTGTCATTCATCCAGGTGTGGAGAGTATACCTTCGAATCGTGAGGGACTTGACTGTGATCAGGTAGATTCAATGTATGAGAATCTCTTAACAAGATTTCCAGCTGAAGTATAGAATCTTCTAAACACATTTTTGATTAGAGTCATCAAACTCAGCATTTTGTTACTCATTATCGGAACGTCTCAAGGCAGACAACACGGTAAGAATGAACCAGTGAGTTACTATCTCACCGATTAAAATAGAAATAAATCCAATTGAAAATCACTCAACGTGATCACTTGCTTTTCCTTTACACTAAGTAGTTTTGTGAACACATCGAGAGGTGTTAATCATTTCAAAAATTCATCATCAATCGTCAATTCATATCTTGGAAAACAAGTTTGATTCTTGTATAGAATCGCACATTCGTTTCTTTCCAGGTGTTCCAAAGTATGATTCATAAAGAATAGCACAAAGTTACTACCATGAGCTTGTTTGATGTTGGCTCAAGCAGGATTTCCATCTTTCATTGTTTTAATGAATTCACTTATGTTCTGGCAAAATCCTTAGGATAATGCGTAGGACTCATTAAATATTATATCTTGTAATTCACCTTTTTGTGACTTAGCAAGCAGAATTTGACAAGTTTCCTATCGAGGATTTAGGATGATCTCTTTGGAGCTCTAGACTCAATAGTGCACTTTGATTTTAGTGATCGGAGGCTAGAGCAGACTACCACCTTTTCAATATCAACCAACTCGGAGTGAGAAAGTCGATAGAAATGCGTGTACTCTCCGTGAGAAATGAAACAACAGTATTTTGAGAGACCTTGAATGGCTAGGGAGGGTTGTGCATAGCGTCACTGGGTCCATGACAGCTTCAGTGTCAGACAACACCTTAGTGTTTCTGGACAGTTTTATGTATTGACCCGGGTTCTGGCCTAGTGTATGTAGGCATCTTTCTTTACACCCTTTATCCGTACATTTGTTTTCATTCTTCAACCCCTTCAATGCTTAGCGAGGACTTCATAACTAACACCTTGTTGGGTTTGTTCAGTGTTAGGCTCCATCTTAGTCGCATTTTCCCTTTTTCTTACGTGTTCTCCTTTTATATTACTAAGAACTTTTCAATAATAGTGGATATCCCTGGGTAGATCTCTCTGGTTCTGGCTGGATTATGGGATTTGAATACCTATGCCTAACCACCTTATATCATCATAAATTTAAGAACATGGCCGGTCTTTTGGGTATTCCATCACAATCCTTCAAAACCATTGAAAATTTAATCAAAGTGTTTGATATAATTATCAAAGATTTACTCTTTGAGGTTTCATTATTAACTAAAAGCTCCCCCTGAACATGTGCATCGATATCATTAGTAATGCTTTAAGTGTAGAGTGTATAAGTCCCATTTTATTATGATCACATTTCGTAAAAGTTAGATTCAGTTTAATACATTTTCTCCCTTATCCAAAATGGTAATCCCCTTTTGGTATTTGGATATCTATTGATTAAACGTCTGGGACAAAATGTTTACAGTAAGAATTATAGGAACATTTTAATGCTCCCCCTCAAATTATGAGGGATATGTAAGACAGTGTTGAGTACAATAATTTGAAAATTTTGAATTTACTAAGAAATTCTTGAAAATTTTGTACTCGAGCACTCTTTATTATCACCATAAGTCTACACTACATATATACATATTCACATGTTTATTATGTACTATGATTGACCTTATAAAGATGAGGACAACATATGATAAATCATATGGTCCTTTCGAGTAGCCGAAGGTCTCCCCCGTACGGTCTTCCTCCTACAAACTTCTCCAAGCTGCACATCAACCTTTGATCTCTGAGCTTTCTGTCAATGGCACTTATCATCACCCGAGCTCTCCTCTTGTCTTGTGGACTCCATCGTCTCTTTGGAAAATAATCCATCTGAATTTCGGTAGCAATATCATTGAGAGTTGTACGAACATGGTTAAGTGTGTCATCACTAAACTTGTGAAGTTCATTAGTGTGCATTAACCGGTTTCTGCTCAATTCGTCTTGATAGATAATGCCTTGGACATCAGGATAGCCGGTGTAAGGAGTCATTTTTCTGAGATCAGGTCGTGTTGTGTCTGGTCTTGTAAGATTGATCTTTTTCTGATAGCTTTCGACGGCCAACTGTAGATCTTCCACACGTGCTTGAATGACAATTCTTCGAGTGTACATTCTCAGAGCCACATTTAGTGCATATCGATCATCCAGACTGAGATTGGTGAGTTTGCCTTGAACAAGAAGAAGTAACATATCTTTAATGTCTTGGCGACGAAGTCTCTTGAAGTCGCCTTCTCGAAACTTATATAGCACGTCATCCTGTCGACGAACCGTAATCTCTTCCAAATGACTATAACCGAAGAATTTCATGATCTTGAGACTGATGACCGCGATGATCATGTGCCTTAAGTAAGCATCCTTAGAAGTTTCCATGTTGGTAGCATATCCATAGAATCTCTGATGTTTTAGACCCCAGTGGTATGTACCCCAATAGGCGTGTTTGTCGTAGTCTATTGGTACCACACTCCAAGTAGTTCTAGGGATCCTGGCTTCAAATGCATTTGACTTGACCATAAATCAGCAGCCTTATCTTTGTTATGGAATTAGAGGTACTTTCGACTAGAGCTTCCTCTTTTAGATAATTTAAGGTCATTGTTGATGAAATATCGAAAGGGATAGTATCAGACGATCCTCGTGCAATTGGGAATCAATGATATTTGCTTGCTGAGATTATCGGATTTATGGCGTTCTTTCAGGATTATTCCAGTCAAATTGTATTTATTAGTCAGCTTTGAAGCTTCGTCCAAGTGATTGTCCAATTCAGCTTACACTCTTTGTACGTAACTTTTATGAGAATCATAGGTAGGAACCGGTTAGCAGTTTTGAGTCAATATGGAATTCAATCTTGAGTCTGCTTATCATGAAAGAGGAGAAATCGATGGGAGTAGCCATAAACTCGTCAAAGAATTAGAGGATTGAGTGCCTGCAGCTTGTTGCTAAGTCAGTTATCCAATGTAGAGGATGGTAAATTTAGACCATTTTTGTTATGTGCATTCAACGATCAGGGACGTTGGAGTGGTTTATAGAGGTGCCATTGACGTTCATCCTTGTACCTCTCTAGCAAGAGGAATGACATCATTAATCACTGTAGATGAACTCTATTCTGATGTAGCGTCAGAGTCTCATTAAGTCGGTAGGTTGAGATATAGGGCCCCTTTCGAAGAACTTGGCGTTGTCTGCTCTCTATGAGTTGGTTCTTTAGATGACTCAACTTCCTTGCCTGATCTTCGTCTCTTATCCCTCGGTTTGATCCAGCGGAGGGTTCTTCATCTTTATGTTTATCGTCCCTTGTTGTTGGAATAATAAGAACATCACCATAAGAGGAAAGGAGGTCCTTGTCTGTGTTATAGGCTTCAACCAATGCGTTGTAAAGATTTTTTGAACATCTAATTTTTCAATTGATTTATTATCCTTATTTTATCCTTTAGAATCCTTCTTTAATTCAAGTCTGAGAGTGAGGAAGCAATTCCTGTAAGATGTTGAGGTTTGATTGGGTGGAACGAATCAACACTTCAGCTCCTAGAGATTCAGTAACATACTTCTCAACTTTAGACTTGATCTTTGATGTTTGAGTTTTGACTTGATCCTTGATAATTTGCTGCATGTTGGAATCAGGTGAGTTGAGGAATTCTTGATTTTCTGCTTGAGCTTCTTCTCTGAGCTTGTTTGATTTGGAGGCTGATAGCCAAATAACAAAATTATAAAAAAATATAACCACATCTACTGCTTCCTTCATCTTAGAACCAAGGTATTCATTAACTATGCCCGGAATAGATGAAATGGCTTTAGCGAAAAGATTTGATTGTTTAAGCTTAGAGATATCAGATTCCAACGCGATTACACTTTGATAAAGTCCGAATACAGTGCAAGTTAGGGATTGGAAGTTGGTGTTGGGATCATAGACATCTTAATCCTTAAAGGAATTTTTTGATTTCACCATTTTTGAACTCGAAGAACCCTAATTTTCAAATTAGGGCTTCCTAAATCAAAAGTGTTCAAATCTTGGCTACAAAAATAGGTACATTGACTAAAGTAGTTGATTTTGTATGAGGAGTCAGGATAGAGTCGATACCTTCATCCGTAGTAGGAGAGATGAAGTTTGAAACCAGATTTGACACGGATGAACTTTGCTATTGGACAACGGGATTAGCAGTCGTGAGAGTCACATGGGCATCTTCCGTGTCTTTGGTAGTGTCAACATCAGTCATGTCAACATCACCTCCTTTCAGATTGACATTCGTCACGTCTCGTTCTTTGTCTTCTTCACCATCTTTAACCCTGTCATCATCTTTTTGTTTCTCACTTTCATCAGTTGTTTGATAATCTGATGGTATGCGTACCAACTGATTAGATATCTCTTCCTCATCTTCATCATCTTCTTCTTGTTCTTCTTCGTCATCTTGTTCTTCTTGATCATCAGTTGAGAAGGTGGACAACTTTGGATGAGTACACCATCATCATCTGATTATGTTGCATCATCATCATCATCATCATCATCATGTGCATCTGAATCTTTGTTAGCATCATCATCTTCATCATCATCATCATCACTAAAGAAGCATAAAAATGATTATGTATTAATTATTTATAAAGTTTACATAATATTTTACAAGTAAAAGAAATGGCAAATGACATATTAATGTTGATTAAGGACTTTAATCATTGTACTTTGAACACTAAAATAAAGTCATGTTGGAAGAAAATACACTATGTAACACTTATTGGTTTATATGTAAAATGGCTAAGTATAAACTTGGAAAAAAGGTTACTTATGAAAAGAGTTAAGGATTACAAGTTGAATTAATATGGACAGGGTAATATAATTTGGACATATGAGGATAATTAGGGACTAATGGACTCTTATTATATGTAACACTTATGTCATAAATAAAATATAAGGCTTGTGGTAATGTTATAAAGTGTAAAATATAAAAACAAGGTTAAAAATGGACTTAATAAGGTCACCCAAACTTTCTGTCCAAAAGTGTATAAAAATATATTTATTTTATATTTTTTTATAAAAATAAACGACTCTGACGATTCCGAAAAGTAAAAACTTGTTAACGGATTAATAACGAAGAAAGTTATGGAAAAAACAAGTTATACGATAAATAAACGGTTAAAAAAGAATATATATAAAAACTTTTTTATAAAAATTATTCAAACAGCCAGTTAGATAATTTTTAAACTAATAAAACAATTTTTAGGATCCAAAATGAAAATATCGTAATTTTTCAATTAAAATCCGAATTAGTTATGAAATTTCGCGGTTTTCGGTAATTAAAAGTTTATAAAAATAAATTTATAAACTATGACATAAAAACACTATTCATGACAAAACTTTATTTTTGTAAACCTTATAAATTGATATAATTTTCATTAACAAGAACGTGCTCGAAAGAATCGCTAAAAACGGAGCTATAACGAATAAAATACGACGTTTACTTGGTTTTAACGATAACTAAAACTATAAAAAATAATCTTTATAACTGGGTGAACAGTTAAAAGTACTGTTCATCAGAGTTATCTAGAAAATATTAAAATGTCAAAATAAGATAACCATCTTAATAGAAAGCGTGGGGGCATAAGAAACGTCAAATCCGGGCTTAAAACGCAAAAGTTAAGCTAAATAACTACAGCGGTAATTATAAACGTTTTTACTTATAACCACATTTTACCAAAACAATGTTGGAGATTGACTATAAAGAATATATGTGGGTTATCAAAGTACTATATTAACTAGGGAGATTTCATACTGAGGCCTCTTTGGGGTGGCGTACGACGAGTTGCTGATTTACGATTTAAAGTGTCCTAGCTCCTCATACGTTCACTACATGACCTCTTAATTATGATAGCCCGAAACGATATTATGATGTAACTAGCATAGACCTTATATGATGTTAGTTAAAACGAAGTACATGGTACTTATACGACCTTAAATTAAATAGGTTGACATCCAGACGATTTGCGTGACACTTATCTGTGAATTATAGGAATTTATCAAACTCAAGGTGAATCATAGCCCCACATTTTTAACGATTTCGATGATTCATTAACTATGGGGTGGAGACATGCTTTGTTTTGTAAATTGAACTAAGTGGATATTTATATTGATTACATGTTTGCCTAAGTAGCGATAACCCAAGTTGAGCCCATTATCATGAACTGTCAATTGCATAGATGTAGTTGTTAAGTTACATTTATGGAGCGCAAATGGTATTATGAATAAATATTTGGAAACGACCTCCCCGTTCGGGTGACTATGCTACACCGTGAATGAACTTAATAGCATGTCGAATTGGGGATGGTTCGGTAGCACATCTAATCGTGCAGAAATTGCAAATATATATTATTGCAAGAATCAGATTTCGAGCTTCAGTGACATGAGCTTAGGAAAATAAATCGGGTTTTTTTGAGATTTCTGCATGTGTTAGCGCATTAATCACTGGGAAAGTCTTCGGTCCTCATATTATGAATTTTCAAACCTAAAGAATTCACCAACATTATTGTTGACGTATTTAAAGCAATAGTTTTTTAGGAGATCATTAAAGCAAAAGGTTCCAAGGATACATTGTGAGGATTTTGTTTTTTGGGAAGTCATGCTAAAGATAAGATAGTATTAATGTTTTGGTCAAACTCATTTGTTTGTGAACCAGTATCTTTGTAATAATAATAATTGACGAAGTTAAAGCCACGGAGCAATTTGTATCAAATATTTGTTAAATCCAATGTATCAGTTTTAAAACGACTTTTTGGTCGTTCTATATATATCTTGTGTTATTGATCTGAGAAGTAACACGCCCCGGACCCTTATTACGCTGCGACCCAATTTGGGGGTGTTACATTATCCAAATTATTCATGAAATAATTCAAACCAAACCATACAATGTATAAATTGTACATTATATTTAATCTATACTTCAAGTAACCTCAAATAATGCAAGTATTCATCAAATAAAAGATCAAAGATATTTTTGTTCATCTACTCCCTATTATTTCATGTATATATATGTCTAGGGAGACATAAGTTACACAAGACCATCCCTAATAGTCTTGTACATCACCTAAGCCATTAAGAACCAAGACCTACATTTGACCAAGAAAAAGACCTAAAACCCTCTCTATGTCCCCATGACCGAACCACCCCCCCCTTGTGCATCAACTTGGCTTACAAATATCTTCATAATATCCCATAAGTAGTATATGTACATGCATCTAGTGAACCAACTCACACACTCTTCATTTCATTAACAAACAAATCACAAAACCATCTCTCTTATCCCTCTCTTATAACCTACGGTAACAAACACCCCTTTTATATAATTCATAGCTTAATTTTCCAAGTCCATACACACATACCAACATCATATCTAAGATGTCTTAAGTTGTTTGTAAGGGTTGGTTAAAGGTTTACAAGTATTGAAGCAAGAAAAGCAAGATTAGGGTTTCTATTGGAAAACTAGGGTTTCAAGTGTGCAAGCTTGGGTTTAAAGTCTAAACAAGGGTTTAGGGTCAAATTTCCTCAACACATCACATCAATATAATGTTATCTAAAAACTTTTATGTACTTTTAAGTTTTATAATTTATTATGATTGATATATGTTTTTATAAAGCTAAATCACCATTTAATGGGGTCTTTTAAACATATTAAATGAGGCTAACTTACATATGATATGATTTTTTAAACACCACTTTTTCATATGATATAGATTGGTAATATCCATGAATAATTAAATTATAATGTGGTAACATGTTTGTGGAAATAAAAGTATAAAAAGTATGTACATAAACTTGTAATTACGAGTTTAATTAAGGAAAGTTTATGATTTCATGTGAGGTTAAAGACTTGTTGATCTTGATGATCTTGGACAAAATATGGATCTTGGACTTTAATATATATAAGACATATGACATGTGTAGTTATAAAAAGGCTTGTGGTAATTATTAAGTTGAAAAGTATAGAAAGTAAGTTATAAAAACAAAGTTATACAAATGAACTCAAAAAGACATTTGTGGGCTGTTTGGATTTCGAATTTCATATAGTGGGTTTGATGTTTTATAAAGATAATACGTCTCATGACGATTCCAAAAAGGTAAGAAACTCGAAAAACGGATTAATAAGGAAAAAGATACGCTAATTACGAGTTATACATTAATTAAACGGGTTTATAAAATAACTTTTATTAAAATTATACAAAACAGAAAGTCTGGTATTTTTAACATATTATACATATTTTTAGAATTCCAAAACAATAAGAAACGTAAACTTTCGATTAAAAACGAAGAAGTTATGAATTACACAAGTTTATATACTTAAAAATGTATAAAAATAATTTTATAAAAAGTTACTGTTCATGACAGAAACATTATTTTTTTGTAAACTTCATAAATAAATAGAACTTTCAATTACGAGAACGTGCTCGAAAGAATTACTAAAAACGGAGCTAAAACGAATAAAATACGACGTTTACGATAATTCAAGTTTATAAAAGAAATTTTATAAACTATGAACAGTAAAAGTTACTCTTCATCAACAGACCCCAATTTATAAAAATGTGATAATTTTGATAACAAAGACGTGGTCGAAGGAATCGCTAAAATCGGGATTAAAACGAATAAGTTATTGCATTTACGGGTATTACGACAATTAAATTTATAAAAGTAAATTTATAAAACATCATGAACAGTAAATTACTGTTCATCATAAGGTTATAAAATATAAAAATGTAATATTTTTATATATCATCTCAATACGAAGACGTAGACGTAAGAAACGCGAGAAACGGGTTTAAAACGGGAAAGTTATGCTAGTTTTACTAAAACGATAATTTTAAACGTTTTCACTCTATAACAACGATTTTTAAATTACAAATAGATGGTGATGTAGCTACATAGACTTGTATATGATATTAGATAATCAATTTGATTAGTACTTATACGACCTATATTAATTTAGGTTACATCCGATCAGTTGCGTGGTGCATTATCTGTGATAGTTGGATTATCAGTAACTCAAGGTGAGTTCATAGCCCCATATTTTACATGGTTTTATTTTATAAGTTTTGTGGTGAAAAACATGCAATTGTTTTATAACTGGACACAAGTGGATAATATTTGTACGATGATTACATGTTGCCTAAGTAGCAATAACCCAAGTTGAGCCCATTATCATGAACTGTTAATTATGGTATAACCAATTGGATTGGTCTCAGTAAGCGTGAATGTTATGAATAGATCTATTGGGTTTGACAACCCCGTTCGGGTGATTAGCTATCACTAGGCAAACGAACGTATACCTTGTCGGATTAGGGATGTTGCGGGTTAGAACATCAATACGGGCAATGTGGACAATTATATATTGCCATATATTTATGTCGAGCTTCAGTGTCATGAGCTTAGAGCAACGTAATTACAATTATGTGATGTTTTGCATCTCCTGCATTATCATATACTTGGGGAAATCTTGTGGTCCAACTTTATACGATTTATCAAACCTATGAATTCACCAACATTATTGTTGAAGTTTTAAAGCAATGTTATTCAAGAGGCCAGTAAGCATAAGGTGCAAGCGATACATTGGTGATTTTGTATTTTTGGATGACATGCTTAAAGATATGGTTGTATTATATTTTGGGAATCATGTATTATGAACTAGTATCTTTGTAATATGGACAAGGAATAAGTTAAGCTTCGGGCTTTTGTAACAAATGTTTGTTAAATCCAATGTATCAGTTTTAAACAACTTTTAATGGTCGTTCTATATATATCTTGTGTTATTGATCTAAGATGTGACATGCCCCGGACCCTTATTTCGCTGCGAGCCATTTTGCGGGTGTTACAGATTGGTATCAAGAGCCAAGGTTATAGAGAACCAGGTCAAAATGTTTTGCTGGACTATAACCATTTTCAAACATTGCATTCATAAAAAGGGGTTTTTACAGGACACACACACTAGTTGTTGCATTAGTTAGTTATACTAGATGCATTCATAATTGATATACGTGTTTATAATATATTACGTATATTACAATAAGAGCCTTATATAATATACTCATATAAGTTATTTCTGCTGGTCACAGCAGTCATGTCAACTGATTCCACAGTTAACTATACTTCTGTTTACTCTGAGGCACGATCATGGAGTATCCCATCTGAGGATCCTTATGAGGAGGCAGCCCGACAGGTGCTGGAGCAAGCACTACGTTCTCCAGAGTATGTACCTGATCCCATGAAGCTAGAGGATCATGTACCAGTGTACAATCCTGAGCCTGAGCACCCTGAGGACCTAGTGCCAGCTGAGGATGAGGCACCTATAGAGGCATACATTACTGAGGTTGCTTCTACACCTACACCTTCACTACTACCACCATCCTTTTTACCCTCACTTATTCGACCCCCACGTACTAGAGCAGCCATAGCTCAGATGAGAGCTGCAGTACCATCCACCTATCATCTGCTACTCACATCAGGGACACCACCATTATTACCTATGCCACTACCTGCACTATACACTAGCCGTAGAGCTGATATTCCCGAGGCTGACACGCCGCCTCGGAAGTGGCTACTACTTACAGCTCCCAGACCTAGGTGTGAGGTTGGGAAGAGTTCTGCTGCTGCTGCGAGACAGCCAGGACCCACTATGGCCAGTAGGGTCGATTACAGTTTAGTAGACACTGTGGAGACCAGGGTCCGAGATACTGAGAGGAGGATGATGGCCGCCGTAGAGGTGGTTTACTTGAGGGTCAGTCACCAGGCAGATGTTCACAGGAGAGAGACTTCGGAGTTTTACTCACGACATCACGATGCCCAGAAGGATCGTGCAGCTGTGAGAGTTGAGATTGAGATATTGAGGAGAGAGAGGCTTGCCTACGAGCAAGAGAGTATTGAGACCCGTCAGGCCTTGGCTAGATCTGATGCTTACAGCAGGGCATTAGAGGTACGGATTACAGTGTTGGAGACTTAGGCGCGTCGCCTCGAGTGGCAGCGTCACGATGCGGATGATCGCGCGACGAGACATATCATGCGTATTCAGGCCTTGGAGGCTGGAGCACGCGACGACACCTTAGAGGACACTGGTAGTAGTGCCTAGGGTTACCTTTCTATCATATTGTAGCTATACTATATAGCCTGCTAAGTTTTTATGGTTACTCCTAGCTAGCAGGCGGTATAGATCTTTTGTTTGGATTAGCTATCTTGTATAGATATTTTGTTTTTTGTTTAGCTATGTTGTATAGCCTACAAAGTATTACGGGTAACTCCCGGCTAGTAGGGCTCTAGGTTTATTTTCATTTTGTAACCTAGCGGTAGGGATCATTTTGTATCAACTCAGATCATGTATATTTTTCCAGTTTATGTATGGAAATGGATGTATTATGTCATGTCGATCTCATGTTGATTGTATATTTCACTATGTGATGTGGTATCTCTTTAATTATTGTGTATATGTCATGTCACGTTATGATTGTATGAAATCTAACTGGTATTATATTTCCTTGTGAGTTGAAGGACAATGGTCGCTATTAATCAAGGGATGAGTGTCGAGGAAATTGAGCAGATTGTAGCCCAGCGAGTGGCTAATGCTATCGAGGCTATTGCTATCTACGAGTCAATAAACCAAACCAAACAGCGAGAAAACAAAGTAGCAGGGAATGCTAGCAACAAGAGGAAGTGGGAAGGTGACCAAAATGGAAGCCCAAATCAACAACAAAACAAAAAGCATAAGGTGTTTAAAGCATACTCTGTTGGGCCAAACAACAAGAAGGAATACCTTGGATCTCTACCTCTATGCAACAAGTGTAAATTTCACCATAATGGACCGTGCACTATAATGTGCAGGAATTGTAAGAAGGAATATGCTGGAAACCTACCTCTATGTAACAATACAAGTTTCACCACATTGGCCTATGTGCGGCAAGGTGTGACAATTGCAAGTGGAGGGGTCACCAAGCAAAAGATTGTAGGATCTCAGGCCTGAAGGCAAAACCAAGGCCCTTAATGGCAAAATTGAAAGCTAAAGTCACCTGTTATGAGTGTGGAGAGCTAGGACATTACAAAAGGGATTGTCTAATAGTGAAGCTTTAGAACCGTGTGGACAAGTATTGGAAGGGAAAAGCTCATGGAGACTTTAGTGCCACGACGTCTAACATTAACATCTAATGGGAGACCTATTACCTAGTAAACCCTAAGTTAGAACTATCTTAAACTTTATCTCTGTAGGAGTTCTCGTTGTATTTCTCTTAAATTCCAGTTGTACGAATGATTTCAAATTATCTATCAAATTATCATATTATAAAGGTTTTGTCAATATTAACTCAGGTTCCTTATTTACTCTTACAAACTACTCTCACGAATATCATGAAATCATAACGCTATTTTGACGAAAATAAGCAATGCATCGTTAGTCCTCAATTATACATGGCCTGATCAACTATGTATAATTCCAGAAAGTACCATGCCGTGCTGAGAGTAGTCACTCTAAAAACCTCTTGTCAAGAAAACAATTTTCTACATATATCATGTTTTGTGTGCGGATTCATAAAACGCGTTTACTTTTGGAAATAAAATTAGTAACCATAGCAACTAAGCAGACCTTCACTCCATTTGGCATAGTCTTATATCAAATCCTAAGCTGAGAAGCCGAGATACAACATTAGTCGCCTTAAGACAATCAACTATCAAATTTGCTCGCCATTAGAGAATTTACTAAATCACCCATTCAACATAAACTTAATGCCCGTAGAACTAGGTAGTTTTGACCCTATAATTGGTAGGGTTGGTTGGCAATGTACCAAGCGATCATGGTATGTACCGAGAAGATTTTTCGCGTCCCCTGGGGAAATGAAACTCAAATCGTTCATGGCGACGGGAGTAACCGGGGAAATGAGACACGATTGAACATCATCTCGTGCACCAAAACTCAGAAATATTTGCTAAAAGGATGTCCTATCTTTTTGGCACATGTTACTATGAAAAAGGCGGAAGACAAGTCGAAAGAGAAGCGACTTGAGGATGTACCCATTGTCCGAGATTTTCTCGATGCATTTCCTGAGGACTTGCCGAGTCTTCCTCCAGCTCGACAAGTGTAGTTTCGAATTGATTTGGTACATGGTGCTGCACCTGTAGCACGGGCACCTTATCGATTGGCGCCTTCCGAAATAAAAGAGTTGTCAGAGCAACTGCAAGATTTATCTGACAAAGGCTTTATAAGACCTAGTTCCTCACCCTGGGGAGCTCCGGTCTTGTTTGTCAAGAAGAAAGACGGATCATTCCGGATGTGCATTGATTACCGGGAATTGAATAAACTAACGGTGAAGAACCGTTATCCGCTCCCAAGAATTGATGATTTATTTGATCAGCTCCAAGGGTCGAGTGTCTACTCGAAGATCGACCTAAGGTCGGGTTATCACCAACTGAGGGTTCGAGAAGAAGACATTCCAAAAACCGCTTTCAGAACCCGTTATGGCCATTATGAATTTCAAGTTATGCCGTTTGGTTTGACAAACGCACCTGCCGTATTCATGGACCTTATGAATCGGGTGTGCAAACCATATCTGGATAAATTCGTGATTGTCTTTATTGATGATATTCTGATATATTCAAAGAACAAGCAAGAGCACGAAGAGCACCTTAAGCTAATCTTAGAATTGCTTAAGAAAGAGGAGTTGTATGCCAAATTTTCCAAGTGTGAATTTTGGATTCCTAAAGTACAGTTCCTAGGTCACGTGATTGATAGTAAGGGCATTCACGTGGATCCTGCCAAGATCGAATCCATTAAAGATTGGGCATCTCCTAAGTCACCAACGGAGATTCGTCAATTTTTAGGTCTTGCTGGGTATTACCGAAGATTCATTGAAGGGTTTTCAAAGATCACCAAACCAATGACCAAGCTTACTCAGAAGAAGGTCAAGTTTGTTTGGGGTGATAAACAAGAAGCAGCTTTTCAACTATTGAAGCAGAAGTTGTGCAGTGCACCAATCCTGGCCTTACTTGAAGGAAGCGAAGATTTTATCGCATACTGCGATGCTTTAAAGAAGGGTTTGGGCGCTGTGTTAATGCAAAGAGAAAAGGTGATTGCTTATGCATCACGCCAACTGAAGATCCATGAGAAAAACTATACAACTCATGATTTGGAACTTGGAGCAGTAGTGTTTGCTCTCAAGATTTGGAGGCACTACTTGTATGGAACCAAGTGCACAATGTTCACTGATCATAAGAGCTTACAAAACATTTTTGATCAGAAGGAACTAAACATGAGACAACGCCGATGGTTAGAGTTGCTCAGTGATTACGATTACGATATTCGTTATTACTCGGGGAAAGCAAATATCATTGCTGATGCTTTGAGTAGGAAGGAATGAGAACCACCATTAAGGGTTTGAGCCCTAGTCATGACTATTAGCTTGGAGCTTCCCAAACAAATCCTGAATGCTTAGACTGAAGCTTGGAAGCCGGAGAACCTTAAGAACAAAGATGTTGGAGGTATGTTGGTTGAAAATTCTAAAGATCCGGAGAAATTCAGAACAGAAAAGTTAACAAACGGGAAAGCGAGAGGACCAGTTCAAACTCTCGAGGAATCTGACTGCTGCTTGTGGATCGACTTTGGAAAAGGATTGGGTTAACCATTTGCCATTAGTCGAGTTCTCATATAACAATAGCTATCACGCTAGCATCAAGGCCACACCATTCGAAGCACTTTATGGTCAGAAATGTCGTTCACATGTATCTTGGACCGAAGTTGGAAAAGCTCAAATCCTCAGTCCAGAATTAATACAAGAGATGACCGAGAAAATCGTCCAAATCAAGCAAAGGATGCAAGCCGCTCGTGATCGACAGAAGAGTTACGTCTATCTGAAGTGTAAACCGATGGAATTTCAAGTCGGGGATAAAGGTATGCTTAAAGTTTCGCCATGGAAAGGGGTCGTACGTTTTGGCAAACAGGGGAAGTTAAACCCCAGGTATGTTGACCTTTCAAGATGTTAGAAAAGGTTGGAGAGGTTGCTTACATGCTCGAGCTTCTGAGGAAGTAAGCAGAGTTCGAATAATACGTTTCATGTGTCCAACTTAAAGGAAGTGTCAATGCTGACTGAACCTTAGCCGTTCCGTTGGATGGACTTCATTTTAATGACAAGCTTCATTTTGTCAAGGAGCCAGTGGAAATCGTAGATCGTGAAGTTAAACGGTTGAAGCTAAGCTGCATTCCATTAGTCAAGGTTTGATGGAACTCCAGTCGAGGTCCTGAGTTTAGTGGACGCGAGGATCCAATTCGGGAGAAAATACCCACATTCTGTTCACAAAGACCGCACCGCCGACAAGTGCCGCATTCTTGAGCTTGAGGACAAGGCTCGTTTTAACGAGGAAGTCTATTACACCCCATGTTTTCTAGTCATTGACTGACGTCAATAAATCTACTAATTAATTTTTTTTTGTAGTGTTTGCTATTAATTTCATGTTTAAGTAAAATCGTGTAAGCTAAAAATTTACGTTCATGTATAAACACGGCCCCCCCCCCCCCCCCATGGGGGGGACCCCCCCCCCCCCCCATGGGGGGTGACCCCCCCCCCCCCCAGGGGCCCCGGGGCACCAACAATTAAGCTGTTTACATATTCCAAGTATTAAATAATTATTTGAGAGTTTAATTATGGTCATTGTTCATTTATTTCTATTGGTTACATAAATTATGTACGTTTCGCGATAAAGTACGTTTAGGCATACCTGGAACCACGTTAATTAATCTACGCTTCAACAAATGTTATTTTATTTCTCAATAACCAAGAGTTATGAAATATTTATCACCTTATCCAAATTATTCATGAAATAATTCAAACCAAACCCTACAATGTACAAATTGTATATTATATTTAATCTATACTTCATGTAACCTCAAATAATGCAAGTATTCATCAAATAAAAGATCAAAGATATTTTTGTTCATCCCCTCCCTATTATTTCGTGTATATATATATGTTTAGGGAGACATAAGGTACACAAGACCATCCCTAATAGTCTTGTACATCACCTAAGCCATTAAGAACCAAGACTTAGCTACATTTGACCAAGAAAAAGCCTTAAAACCCTCTCTATGTCCCCATGACCGAACCACACCCCTTGTGCATCAAATTGGCTTACAAATATCTTCATAATATCCCATAAGTAGTATATGTACATGCATCTAGTGAACCAACTCACACACTCTTTATTTCATTAACAAACAAATCACAAAACCATCTCTCTTTCTCTCTTATAACCTACGGTAACAAACACCCCTTTTATATAATTCATAGCTTAATTTTCCAAGTCCATACACACATACCTACATCATATCTAAGATGTCTTAAGTTGTTTGCAAGGGTTGGTTAAAGGTTTACAAGTATTGAAGCAAGAAAAGCAAGATTAGAGTTTCTATTAGAAAACTAGGGTTTCAAGTGTGCAAGCTTGGGTTTAAAGTATAAACAAGGGTTTAGGGCATATTTCTCATCATCATACATCAATATAAGGTTATGTAAAAACCTTTATGTCTTTACTTTTATCATTTTTATGAGTATATATGTTTTATATAGCTAAATCGCCATTTAAGGCTTTTAAACATGTTAAATGGATAACTTACTTTTGATTATGATTTTTAACACTTTTTCATATGATATGTGATTGGTAATATCATGGAATAATGAGATTATAAGTGTGGTAACATGTTTGTGGAAATATAAAAAGTATGTACATAAACTTGTAATTAAGAGTTTAATTAAGGAAAGTTTATGATTTCATGTGAGGTTAAAGACTTGTTGATCTTGATGATCTTGGACAAAATATGGATCTTGGACTTTAATATATATAAGACATATGACATGTGTAGTTATAAAAGGCTTGTGGTAATTATTAAGTTGAAAAGTATAGAAAGTAAGTTATAAAAACAAAGTTATACAAATGAACTCAAAAAGACATTTGTGGGCTGTTTGGATTTCGAATTTCATATAGTGGGTTTGATGTTTTATAAAGATAATACGTCTCATGACGATTCCAAAAAGGTAAGAAACTCGAAAAACGGATTAATAAGGAAAAAGATACGCTAATTACGAGTTATACGTTAATTAAACGGGTTTATAAAATAACTTTTATAAAAATTATACAAAACAGAAAGTTTGGTATTTTTAACAGATTATACATATTTTTAGGATTCCAAAACAATAAGAAACGTAATTTTTTGATTAAAAATGAAGAAGTTATGAATTACGCAAGTTTATATACTTAAAAATGTATAAAAATACTTTTATAAAACTATTTTTATAAAAGGTTACTGTTCATGACAGAAACATTATTTTTTTTAAACTTCATAAATAAATAGAACTTTCAATTACGAGAACGTGCTCGAAAGAATTACTAAAAACGGAGCTAAAACGAATAAAATACGACGTTTACGATAATTCGAGTTTATAAAAGAAATTTAATAAACTATGAACATTAAAAATTACTGTTCATCAGCAGACCCCACTTTATAAAAATGTGATAATTTTGATAACAAAGACGTGGTCGAAGGAATCGCTAAAATCGGGATTAAAACGAATAAGTTATTGCATTTACGGGTATTACGACAATTAAATTTATAAAAGTAAATTTATAAAGCGTCATGAATAGTAAAATTACTGTTCATCAGAAGGTTATAAAATATAAAAATGTAATATTTTTATATATCATCTCAATACGAAGACGTGGACGTAAGAAACGCGAGAAACGGGTTTAAAACGGGAAAGTTATGCTAGTTTTACTAAAACGATAATTATAAACGTTTTCACTCTATAACAACGATTTTTAAATTACAAATAGATGGTGATGTAGCTACATAGACTTGTATATGATATTAGATAATCAATGTGATTAGTACTTATACGGCCTATATTAATTTAGGTTGCATCCGATCAGTTGCGTGACGCATTATCTGTGATAGTTGGATTATCAGTAACTCAAGGTGAGTTCATAGCCCCACATTTTACATGGTTTTGTTTTATAAGTTTTGGGGTGGAAAACATGCAATTGTTTTATAACTGGACACAAGTGGATAATATTTGTACGATGATTACGTGTTGCCTAAGTAGCGATAACCCAAGTTGAGCCCATTATCATGAACTGTTAATTATGGTATAACCAATTGGATTGGTCTCAGTAAGCGCGAATGTTATGAATAGATCTATTGGGTTTGACAACCCCGTTCGGGTGATTAGCTATCACTAGGCAAACGAACGTATACCTTGTCGGATTAGGGATGTTGCGGGTTAGAACATCAATACGGGCAATTATATATTGCCATATATTTATGTCGAGCTTCAGTGTCATGAGCTTAGAGCAACGTAATTACAATTATGTGATGTTTTGCATCTCCTGCATTATCATATACTTGGGGAAATCTTGTGGTCCAACTTTATACGATTTATCAAACCTATGAATTCACCAACATTATTGTTGACGTTTTAAAGCAATGTTTTCAGGAGGTCAGTAAGCACAAGGTGCAAGCGATACATTGGTGATTTTGTATTTTGGGATGACATGCTTAAAGATATGGTTGTATTATATTTTGGGAATCATGTATTATGAACTAGTATCTTTGTAATATGGACAAGGAATAAGTTAAGCTTCGGGCTTTTGTAACAAATGTTTGTTAAATCCAATGTATCAGTTTTAAACGACTTTTAATGGTCGTTCTATATATATCTTGTGTTATTGATCTAAGATGTGACATGCCCCGGACCCTTATTCCGCTGCGAGCCATTTTGGAGGTGTTACAAGTAGTGTAGATTAGATTAGTGTATATTCTTTTATATTATGTATATTATGTATATTTTGTATATTTTTTAGTTTAATTGTTTGCTTGTATATTTGTGTATTTAATTTAATTGTTTTCCTAATACACTGCTCTGGTCGATAACTCGATACGGCGTATCCACTACCATTGGATACGGCGTATCCAACCTTCTGTCCAATATAGCGTATTCATTCAAAAGATTAATACGACATATTCACTTCAATTGAATACGGTGTATCGATCATCTGAAAAAGAATCAGACTCTTAGTTTTCATATTTGATTTCCGTGCTAAAATTTTTTCTATCCTAAAAAGCCTATCGTACTGATTATTTATCCCTTGTTACAGGTAGTGCATGACAAGGAGTTCTACAAGAGAACTATTCACACCTTACAAAGAGCCTGAACAAGAATTTTGATCATCTAGGAGACACTTCAAGACACTAAGTCTTGACGAATTAAGATCGCCTGGTTTCAATTTATTTTCTGACCAAGAATACTCGGAGGAAGAAGTTTCGGAAACAATGGCGGAAACTATGGAGCAATACATGAGCAAGACCCAAGTTGACTATGGATCAGGGGTTGCTAAGCCTAAAATTGAAGACTGTTGGAAACACGAAAAGTGTCGGTCACTTCCAAGTTGTAACAGGTCTTAGCTCGTAGTTAGTATAATGATTAGATGTGTCCTGAATTGGTGTCCACTGAAAGTAAGAAGATTGAAAAGTACATTCGTGGGTTTCCTGAAAGAATCAAAGGAAACATCACTTCTTCAAAGCCTGCGACCTTGCATGAGGCAATCAACATGGCCCGTGAACTGGTCGAGCAATCAGTTCAGGGTAGGGCTGCTAGAATTGGTGAAAGCAATAAAAGGAAATGGGAAGACAACCAAAGAAACACCAACAACAATAACCATAACAACAACAATAACAAAAAAAAAACAATAACCAACATCAACCGCAACGAAATTACAACTATCACTAACACAAAACAGGAGGCAGGAACACTGCCAGATGCCTATGCGTCAATTCCCATCCGAGGTAGAGTTAATGCTGAAATCTAACCAGAAGTGAAACCCGTTGCCACTCTCACCGCACAATGGACAATGCCCTCCTAAGTGTGGTAAATGTGGTAGGCTTGGTCATGAGGAGAAGGATTGTCGGGTTAGGTTTCCAGATGCAGGAGGAAATGCTTTGCAGAATATGACCTGTTTTGGTTGTGGGGAGAAGGGACACTACAAGAACAGGTGTCCTAAGGGAAGGAACCCTCCAAATGAGGGAGCTCGTGCAAGATCTTATGTGAGGATGAAAACCCCAGCAAATCCTAAGTTGTCATGGGGTACCTTCTTCTTAATGATCACTACGCTTCGTATCCTCTTGATTCAGTGTGCCCCTGAAAAGAATAGTTTGCATCTTCTGTCATTTACACCTTTTATTGATATTGCCCCAACCGCTTTAAACACTAGCTACGAAGTAGAGTTAGCAGACGGAAAAGTCGTTAGCACCAATACCATTTTACGTAGTTGCACCTTATCTTGAAAATCATAGTTATTCAAAATAGACTAGTTGCCAACCCAAGCAAGGAAGTTTTGAGTTTATCATTGAATGGAATGGTTTTGGTATACCACCGAGCTCTCATCTATTGTTATGAGAAGATTGTCCATATTCCTCTTCCGAATGGCAAGATTCTTGAAGTTCAAGGCGAGAGGCCGAAAAAGGATCTTCGTTCACTTACATGTATCAAGGCTGATGAGAAAAAGCTTGATGACATACATGTTGTCCGAGACTTCCCTGAGGTATTTCCAGATGATCTGTTAGGTTTACCTCTTGTGCGAGAGATAGAATTTCGCATTGATCTAATTCTAGGCGCATCGCCAGTTGTTAGATCTCCATACTGGTTAGCCCCTTCAGAAATGTTAGAATTGTCAAACCAGCTCAAAGAGAAGGATTTTATTCGACCAAGTCACTCACCATAGGGAGCACCAGTGCATTTTGTACAAGAAATGAAAAGAAAGACGGTGCTTTAAGAATGTGTATTGACTACAAAGAATTAAATAAGTTGACAATTAAAAACCGCTATCCCCTCCCCAGAATTGATGATTTGTTTGACCAGTTACAAGCTGCTTGTTGTTTCTCCAAGATAGATCTTCGTTCGGGATATCATCAGTTAAGAGTTCGAGAAGAGGATATACCGAAGACCGCATTTAGAACATGTTATGGGCACTTTGAGTTCACAGTCATGCCATTTGGGCTGACGAACGCACCAGCAATATTCATGGACTTGATGAACCGCGTCTGTAAACCCTATTTGGACAAATTAGTAATTGTGTTCATCGATGACATCCTTATCTACTCAAAGTCAGAAGAAGAGCATGAAGCCCACTTGAAGACGATTTTAGACTTACTCAAGGAGGAGAAGTTATACGCCAAATTTTCAAAGTGCGGATTTTGGTTAAAAGAAGTCCAGTTCCTAGGACACGTGGTCAATCGGGATGGTATCCATGTGGATCCTAGCAAGGTAGAGTCGGTAAAGAACTGAAAGACCCCTGAGTCACCCACAGAGATTCATTCATTTTTAGGATTGGCAGGTTATTACCGAAGATTTATTGAGAATTTCTCCAAGATTGCCAAGCCTCTCACCTTGTTGACTCAGAATAATAAAGCTTATGTGTGAGGCGATAACCAATAAGAAACCTTCCATATCTTGAAAGAAAAACTATGTAATGCTCTCATGTTAGCACTCCTCGATGGACCAAACGACTTTGTGGTCTATTGCGATGCGTCAAATCAAGGGTTTGGATGTGTGCTAATGCAGCGAGGCAATGTAATTGCGTATACCTCAAGACAATTGAAAATACATGAGAATAATTATACCACCCACGACTTGGAGTTGGGTGCGATGGTGTTTGCCCTAAAAACTTGGAGACATTATCTTTACGGAACGAAAAGTGTCATTTACACTGATCACAAAAGTCTCTAGTATCTTTTTGAGTAGAAGGAATTGAATATGCGGCAGAGACGGTGGATCGAACTACTCAATGACTACGAATGCGAAATCAAATACCATCCGGGCAAGGCAAATGTTGTAGCGGATGCTTTGAGTAGAAAAGAAAGACCCAAGCCTAGATAAGTGCATGCCATGAGCATGACTATCCAGTCCGTCCTCAAGGCCAAGATTTTGGAGGCACAAAGTGAAGCTTCCCAGGATCTTAAGGCCCTAGCTGAATGGCTAAGAGGATTAGAAACACATTTTGAGAAGCGGGATGATGGTGAAATTTACTTCTTCGATCGGATTTGGATTCCATCAGTTAGTGGTATAAGGAAATTAATCATGGATGAAGCCCACACTTCTAGATATTTAATACATCCTGGTGCGGATAAGATGTACTATGATTTGAGGGATTTGTATTGGTGGCCTGGTATGAAAAGAGACATTGCTGAAAATGTTAGCAAGTGTCTTACGTGCTCTAAGATAAAAGCCGAGCATCAGAAACCTTCAGGATTACTTCAGCAGCCAGAAATTCCAGAATGGAAATGGTAGAAGATAACAATAAACTTAGTTACAAAGTTGCCTAGAAGCAGCAGTGGGTATGATGCGATTTGGGTCGTTGTGGATAGATTGACCAAGTCAGCTCACTTCTTGCCTATTCGTGAAAACTACAAAACTGAGAAGCTGGCAAGGATTTATATCAACAAAATTGTAGCGAGACATGGTGTACCGGTGTCAATCATTTCAGATCGTGATGGTTAATTCGCGTCACACTTATGGCAAGCTCTTCTGAAGGCGTTAGGTACAAAACTAAACATGAGTACAGCTTACCACCCTGAGACCGACGGTCAAAGTGAGCGTACTATCCAGACACTGGAGGATATGCTGCGAGCTTGTGTTATGGATTTTGGTGGTAGTTAGGATACTCACCTTCTGTTGGTTGAGTTTTCTTATAATAATAGTTACCACAAGAGCATTAAGTGCGCACCTTTCGAGGCTTTGTATGGGCGAAAATGTAGATCTCCAGTGATATGGACTGAAGTTGGAGAAAGTCAACTGATTAGACCGGAGATTGTACAGGAGACTACAGAAAAGATTGTTCAAATTAAGGAAAGGTTGAAAACTGCAAGGAGTCGCTAGAAAAGCTATGCTGATAAGAGGCGCAAACCCCTTGAATTCAAAGTCGGGGACCGGGTATTACTTAAAGTATCTCCATGGAAAGGAGTTGTACAATTTGGAAAGAAAGGAAAGCTAGCACCACGATATGTGGGACCGTTTGAAATAGTAAAGTGTGTTGGACCGGTAGCTTATCGGCTGAAGTTACCCTAGGAGCTGAGCTGTATTCACGACATGTTTCATGTGTCAAACCTCAAAAAGTATTTGGCTGAGTTAGATGTTTAAGTGCCTTTAGAAGAAATTAAGATAGATGAAAAATTGCGTTTTGTCAAAGAGCCCATTGAGATCGTAGAGCGGGGCGTGAAAAAGCTGAAGCGAAGAAGAATTCCTTTAGTAAAAGTTCGTTGGAACTCACAGCAAGGAGCTGAGCATACTTGGTAGCGAGAAGATCAATTCAAGACCAAGTACCCGCATCTTTTCTCCCCCACATCGTCTGCAGTCGCCAGTTGAACTCTGGGGACCAGAGTTCCCTCAGGGGGATCGACTATAAGAATTCATAATTTCATGTAAATAAATTTATTATATTATAATCCTATTTTTACCATTAAGTAAAATTTTTACTTTTACTTTCACCCGATTTGGTAAATTTCGTGTTCTTAGTTAAGTTTAAGTCGTACTTGAAAATTTCTTTCGTCTACGTGCATATAGTAATTCAATATTTCCATTGTTCACCTCTAAGAATTTTAATCTTTACATTTGGTCATTTTAGTTTTACTCCATGTTTGGCCAAGCTTTGCCAAATTACACATTAACCTTAACCTATTTCCAACTTTTATTAAAACCTTACATTACATAACACTTTATATAAATAAAAAAAATAAAAAATTTAAATCACCGTATAACCCCCCCTTATAACCGGCCTATGTTCACACACACACACAACACTTATTTTTTCTTAATTCCCATAAACCTCATCATATCTCTAAAAAAACACAATCATTTCTTTCTTATCTGCAAACTCACAAGAAAAAAACCATCCATTTTCCTCCTCCTCCCTTTGGCTGCCGGATTTTTACCACCACCACCACCATATCTACAATTTCTTCTTACTTATTTTATCACTCACATCATATTTCTAAAGTTCCTTGAAAAGTTTGGTCAAGAATGGAGATGATTTGAAGGTGTTTTGAGTTCTTTTTGCAAGATTATTGTTAGTGTTTTATTTAAATCAAGGGAGTATCATTATTTGGGTGAAGTAGAAGCTTGTTAATTAAAGGTTTAAGGGTGTTCATTGGTCCAAAACTTCAGCCCTAATTGCTAAGGGTTGATTGTGTTTGATTTATTGGTGTTAAACATCTCCTAGTAAGGTTTAATTTCTATCCTTTGATTTCTTTTATATTTTGGTCCATGCATATTAATTTCTAGAAATATTGAGTATTTTATGTAAGTGAATGTGTTAATATATCATGTATGGCATTGTATAGAATTTTTGGGTGTTTGGATTGAGGTTTGGATGGATTTTGGATAAGTTCATAGGAGTAGTTTTAGGACAGCAGGTTGTAGCCTAAATTACGAAATATTTTTGGTCTTAGCATACCTGGAAAAATTGATTTAATGATAGCCTTAGGTCTGTAGTGAATGTGGTTAATTGGATGGAAAATCATCTCCTCCATGTGTGAGATACGGCCGTTTTACTAAAATGTGTCGAATCAGACCTAGCTGTAGAAATTGGGGCATAAGTTTTTGTAAAATAATCATGTTCTCAGTAGAGGACTCATATTAGAGTCACCTCCAATTGGTTTCACTTAAAAAGCTCTTGTAGTTTTCAAATTGTGTCCGTTTCCGTAAGCTACAAAATGTGTCACTCTTTGTTTGGGACTGTTTTCAAGTGTTGGATGGAATTGAGTTTATAGGAAAACTTTTGACTTGGGAAGTTCTGGAAAATTCAATATTTGCCTAGATATGTGTCTTAGGTGCTTGTAGCCGTTTGGATGGAGTGTTAATTAATCCGGATGATTGAGATATGGGTATTTTACTAAAACGGGTCGTTTTGTGCAAACTAAATTTGAAACCTTAATAAGTCCAAAATTTTCTATACTAACACCCAAATTAGTAAAACTGTAGCTTCTAGGTATTGAGTCAACTTAAACTTTGTCGCGTATTTCATCCTCATCGGATTTACGGATTAGGAGATATGTTAAAAATGGTAAAGGCGTAAAATTCAAAAAGATGGCATGCACTTGTAGTAAGGGGTAAATTAGTAATTTCACTTGGGTTCTTGAAATTTTGGACAGAGGGGCCATATTTCTGGAAAGTAGACTCTTAATGCCACCTGTACGCGAAAACCTTATGTTTATATCTATTACGGATTATAAATGACACGCTTTCAAAGAGGGGTAAAATTTCAGAATTTTGTAAATAAAAGGTTTAGATCGGCGTAAAAGCTAAGGTGAACACTTCTAAGAAAATTTGGTTAAAACTTAAACTAGAGGCACGTCTTGGGGATGATATTAGTTCAGATGTGGACTTGGGTTTTGAGTGTTTTGGACCTATAAAAGTTAGGACGCAATGCCATACTTGTTTCGTTAAATAAAAATGTTTTATCCAAATTCCTTTCTATTTCAATTCAAATT
>BQNB010065854.1:0-34786 GCA_026074375.1 Tanacetum coccineum | reverse complement strand
TCACTTATACTTCCATTATAAACTTATTTTAATGTTCATATAACATCACTAAAAGTCCATAAACAAGATTAACATGTCATTTGCATTTCTTTTACTTGTAACATATTAAGTAAACTATTAAAACCCTAATTTGTATTTATCCATTTTTACACCAAAACAACATGGTACAATCCTTTTACATCCATGTTAACATGATCTCATTAACATCATAACATGTTTAAAAGTGAACAAATCCATAATTATAAGTAAAAATCCTTTTTACATGTTAAAAAGTCTTAAATGGTGATTTTTCTATATAACACATCATATGCATATAAAATCATGAAAATGAAAAGATAAAGGTTTTAGGTAACCTTAATGATGAATGATGATGATGCTTAATACAATCTAAACCCTTGTTTAGACTAAAATCCAAAGCTTGCACAATATGAAACCCTAGTTTTCCTAATGAAACCCTAGCTTCCCTTTTCTTGATAATTACTTGCAAATGGCTAACCAATGCTTGGAAACATCTTAGAATATCTTAGGAATGATGTGTATATGTGTGTATAGGTTGTATAAAATTTTGTATGGATTTGGTTAAAGGGGTGTTTCAAGCCGTGGCCTATAGGGAGCCAAAAGAAAGTGTTTGTTTGATTTTTGGTTAAGTATTTTCTATCTATGTGTTATCTCTCTTGAATACTTGTACATATAAGAGTTAGATGGTCAAAAAGTTTGCAATAGTTAGTCAAGAACAAGATGAGGGTTTCTAGGAGAGTTGTGTTCTTGTCTTTGGTCAAAGAAACAAGGTATGGCTAGGTTTAATGGGTTATGAAAATTGTGCTCTATGACTCTTATTGTTGTTGTTGTGCCGTGGGATAGGGGGGGAAGGGTTCTAGAAGCCTTTTGTTATATAACACATTATCTAGTAAAAGTTATACTAGTTACAACTTGCAGTTTTTCATAAATGATGTTTACTTGCAAGTATTTGGTATATTGTTTTATTTTCTTATGAGCAAGGTGAAGGTAATATTAACTTGGGTAAATTTAATAAAACTTTGAGTGTTAGATACAATCGTGGGTATTTGTTGAAGCGTAGATTAATTAACGTGGTTCTGGGTATGCCTAAACGCATTTTATCGCGAAACGTATACACTTTACGTATCCGATAAAAATAAAATGAACAAAGACCATAATTATTCTCAAAATAATTATTTAATACTTGATTGATGTAAATGCTTAATTGTTTGGTGCCCGTTTACATTGAACGCTAATTTTTAGCTTACGCGATTTTACTTAATACATGAAATTACAAGCAAACGCGTACAACACTAAAAATAAATAGTAGATTTATCAACGTCGTCAATGACTTGAAAACATGGGGTGTTATAATTACAAGGCCCCTAAGAGTATATTAAATGCGTGTGAAATACCTTAAGAGGGATCAACCATATAAGGGGCAAGGCAGTATGAAGACTGCTACCCTATGGTATCCTTTCTACTCACTCGTGTTTCCCTAGATGTGTCAACAGCGATACAAACAAAAGCTGATTTTATAAGGCCTAACACGCACATTCATCAACAAGAAGCAACAGTAAAAGGATTTACAATCCGACTTTCATGCAATCATAAGCAAATACAAAGGAGGGTTTAGCCTCGCATGTTATAAAAGAAGTAAGAAGATAAATAAATCACACAACACATAGACATATTAAATGATTAATGATAAATAACCTTACTTAAATTAAAACATGGATCCAAGGTAGTACAATAGGGCTTTGAGGCCCTAAATACGACCTATGAAGGTGCTACAAGGACTAGGGTTTGTCTCCCGAAGTTATACAAAGTTATACACTAAAACACTAAAAACGGTTTTGTATATATAGGCATATCGACGCGATGGCGTTGCTTGATGCTCCTGACGCTGTCGCCACGTAGATGGTTCTAGATTCACATTAAGTTGGTTACGTTGTGACGCCATCGTCAAATCTCTAACGCCGTCACCAGATAGATCACGACGACATTGCTTAGTGCTTGTGACGCCGTCTCTATGCTCTAAGAACATAATTCTTGGAGAATCTTGGTTTAAGTCCGTAATCTCGTCCGTTTCTTCTCCAAATGAGCCCAAGTCATGTGTATTTCCTCCAAATGCCATCCACGTGCTAAAAACCTGAAAACAAACGATTAAGCACATAATCTGGGTATATTTGCATGATTTAGGGGGTTAAATAACCCCAAAATAGTGTATAAAATGACACCTCATCATTCCTGTTCTACAAACCTGATGAAAATCATCCTCCAAGGAAGGATTCGTCCAAAAAGATTTCTAACTTAATTGGAAAGGCTAAAAACTTTGCCAATTTAGCAAAGACTAAGAATGTATTTGCATTTTGATTGCTAATGCTGATATCCTCATTGTATAATGTGATATTTGTTGGGATTAAAAGCCCTCTTGAAGTTACTGCTGCTAAGGTTTGTGTTACAGCTGTTATACAAAACTTAGTGCTGTTTATTAACTTTAATGAAAAATATGCTAAGTAGTTAGTGCTGCTAGTATAAAGTTAGCACTGGTAGTTCACAGTTACTACTGCTAGTATATATTAGTACTGCTAGTGTAAAGATATTACTGCTGGTGAAGATTGAAGAAAATATTCTAAGTAGTTACTACTGCTTATACACAGTTAATGCTGCTGGTGTATAAGTTACTACTGCTGGTGTTAAAAGTTAATGCTGCTAGTACAAAAGTTACAATTGCTCAAAGATTAAGACTGCTGAAAGAGTTTCTACTGTCAGAAGAGAATGGATAAAGACAGAAGAAAGGATAAAGCTTGATTAGAGATCAAGATTACTTACGTGATAAGTATTAGTTATTTATAGAATAGATCATAGAGAATATTCTAAGTTTTAGGAATATATTGTAAATCAACTAGGACTCCTTGGTGTATAAAAGGAGGTCCTAGGGCATATAGTTTATTATTACAAACACAATCATCACAATCTCAATCATCTACACAAGTACAAAAACTAGTCATTAATAGAATTGTCATAGCTTCAAGGTTTTGTAACCCTAATCCTAGGAGAGTATTCGTATTATTTGTAATAATAATATTAGAGCTTTTATTGTTGAATTATATTGTCTTGTGTTACTGTTTCATTAAGAATTCTTCTAATATTAAAGATTAGATTTCGCATAATCTTTAATAAACTACACTTAACAAAGTTTCTACTATAGTTGTGTTAGATTTATCTAATATAACTAAACCTTAAACAAGCTTAAGGAATTCGATCTATTGAAGTGGGATCCAACAAGAGGTATCCTACATCTTGGGACAACAAGTGGTATCAGAGCTTTTTGAGAAGCTTTGAATAAGAAGAACCTGTTTGAATACATAAGATCTCTTTGCTAGAAGATATAGATTCAGAATCTGCACATATGGTGGCTGCATCCAAGGTTCCAATGCTTAAACCTGATAGTTTGAGTTATGGAGGGTAGAATAAGAACATACATCCAGATGTGATTGACTATAGCCTCTATGTGAGAACAAGAGAATGGAAATACCTGCAACCAAACAACAAAGTTTGGGGTGTTAAGAAAGTAATACCTCCTGCAACTACTGAAGAAAAGGCTCAGAAGAGGTTAGAAGTGAAGGCCAGAAGCACCTTGATGATGGGAATACCTAATGAACATCTAAAAGAAACTAGTACTCCCCTATTTTGCTCAATAATGGAGAAGAAACATGCGATAATTGGTTAAATTGTCCTCCAAGAATCATCCTTTGAAACTTCCTAAGAACTTCCAAGCTTCTTCTTATCAAATATGACATGTAAATCAAAGACAAAGACAACTACACCAAACATAAAATCAGCGTGATAGATATATATACAACGAGATTTTAAAGTTTGACTCTACGACAGCAGTGTAGATAGGATGAGAGTAATGATGTAATCATAGGTTTATGCAGGTTTATAAAAGGGACATCAAGCCTGAATTAGAGACAATGAGCATGGATGATCTCTACAACAATCTCAAAGTGTATGATCCAGAAGTCAAAGGGACATCAAGCTCAAGTACAAGAACACAAAACATGGATTTTGTGTCCTCTAACAACTCTAGCAGCACTAATGAAGCAGTTAATAATGCTCATGAAGTTTTTGCTGCCATCACTCAAGCTAAAGCTGCTAATCTAATAAATGTTGATAACTTGAGTGATGCTGTGATCTGTGCATTCTTTTCTAGTCAACCAAACAGTCCTCAACTTGCAAATGAGGACTTACAACAACTCCATCCAGATGACTTATAAGAGATAGATTTGAGATGGCAGATGGCCATGTTGACTATGAGGGCAAGAAGGTTCTTGAAGAATACTGGAAGGAAGGTGACAATTAATGGTAATGAGACCATTGGGTTTGATAAGTCTAAGGTGGAGTGCTAAAACTACCACAAGAGGGGACATTTTGCTAGGGAGTGTAGAGCTTCAAGAAACCAAGACAACAAAAATAGGGAAAGCTCAAGAAATGTACCAGTAGAGAAAACTACTTCTAATGCTTTGATCTCATGTGATGGTCTTGGTGGTTATCACTGGAGTGATCATGCAGAGGAAGGACCAACAAATTATGCACTCATGGCCTACTCATCTTCAAGTTCTGATTCTGAGGTATCTAATGATTCTACTTGCTCAAAATCTTGTCTTGAAACTGTTGAAGTGCTTAAATATCAATACGAACAACTATTGAAAAGATTTAAGAAATCTGAGTTAATGGTTGTAGCTTATAAGACAGGTTTACAGTCTGTAGAAGAAAGACTTGAATTTTATAAAAAGAATGAGTCTGTTTATTTAGAAAAGATTAATGGCTTAAAATGGGATATTCAAGTAGGAGAGATAACTATTAGGGAGCTTAGGAAGAAGCTAGAAATAGTTCAAATGGAAAAAGATGGCATTCAGTTTAATGTAGACAAATTTGAAAATGAATCTAAAAGCTTAAACAAGATTATAGAGAGTCAGATTGTAGACAATTGCAAGAAAGGTTTAGGCTATAATGCATTTCCACCTCCCCTAACAGGAAATTTCATGCCTCCAAAACCTGACTTGTCATTTACTAGCTTAGAAGAGTTTACAAATGAGCCTGTAGTTATTAAGCCTATAGTTAAGAATAGTGAAGCAAAGGCTAGTGAAGCAAAGCCTAAAGCAGTTAGGAAGAATAATGGTGCTCTAATTATTGAGGACTGGGTGTCAGATGATGAGGAAAAAGATGTGTCTCAACCTAAAATTGAAAAGAAAACAGTTAGGCCTAGTATTGCTAAGATAGAGTTTGTCAAACCTAAGCAACAAAACAAAACTGCTAGGAAAACTGTTTTACAAGTTGAGAAACTTAGTCAAAACACTTACAGTCTAAGAGGCAATCAAAGAAATTAGAACAATATGATGTCTCAAAGACTAGGAAGCAATTTTGAGATGTTTAATAAGGCATGTTATGTGTGTGGAAGTTTTGATCATTTACAGGTTGATTGTCATTACCATTAAAAACAGTTTCAAAATCAAAGGATGGTAAAACCTGTTTGGAACAATGCTCAAAGGGTGAATCATCAAAATTTTGCTAAAAAGACTCACCCCTGTGCTAAAAAGAACATGGTTCCAAGAGCAGTACTAATGAGGTCTGGTTTAGTATCTGTTAATACTGTTAGACAAGTTAATACTGCTTACTCAAAAACAACAGTGAATGCTGCTAAACCAATGTCACATCTTTCTAAAACAACACATTCAACTGTTAAGAGGCCCATTCACAAGAATACAGCATTTAAAAATAGTAATTTTAATCAGAGGGTTAATATTGTTAAGGATAAAAATGTTAATGCTGCTAGGCCAAAAGCAGTAGTTAATGTTGTTCAGGGAAATAATGTTAATGCTGTTAAGGCCTCAGCTTGTTGGGTTTGGAAACCAAAAGCTAAAGTTTTAGACCATGTTTCTAAACACAACAGTGCATCAATCACCCTAAAGAAGTTTGATTATGTTGATGCACAAGGCAGATCCAAGTCAGTGATGGCTTAGGTCCCTAAAAGAAACTGATTTTCTTATCTAATGTGCAGGGCAATCCATAAATGGATTTACAGGATAAAGGAGTGATTGATAGTGGATCCTCAAGGCACATGACAGGGAACATGTCCTATCTTACAGACTATAAAGAAATAGATGGAGGATATGTTGTATTTGGAGGGAACCCCAAAGGAGGGAAAATCACAAGAAAAGATACCATTAAAACTGGTAATCTAGATTTTGAAAATGTGTATTTTGTGAGAGAGTTGGTGAGAATAAAAACAGAAAGAGAAATGTGTGGAATAAAAACAGATAGAGTGTTTTAGTAAGAAAAAAAATTAAGAGAAAAAGTGAGCATAATAACAGAAAGAGAGCCGTATGATATAAAAACAGATAGAGTGTGCAAGTAAGAAAAAGAATTGAGAGAAAAAGTGAGTTAAAAATAGAAAGAGAGGACATTTATTTTTAATGGATATGCTATTTGGAATGGAATTGGAGTTAATGCTGGTGACTCAAAGTTAATGCTGCTAGGCATAACTTACAGCTGCTGGTTGTAAGTTAATGCTGATAGGCATAACTTACTGCTAAGTTACTACTGTTGGCATAACTTACTGCTGCCGGTTGGAAGTTAATGCTGTTAGGCATAAACTTATTACTGTTGGTGATGGTTAATGATGTTGAGGGTATTTTCTTAAATACTTCGATTATGGGTTTTAATAGCTCATTTGATCGATTTCATACTTTTGTTTACTCTCTATTCACAAACCCTAACTCAATTTCATCATTCATCATCGAAACCCAACACAATGACGACCCTAAAGTTTGCTGATACTCATAACATGGTCGCGTTTTTTAGCTAAACCCGCTGAAAGTGAAGGGTTTGAACAGATTGTGGATTTTCTTAATGCACACACTATAAAGTATGCACTAACGATCAATCCTACAATATATACTTCGTGCATTGAACAATTCTGGGCTACTGTCAAGGCGAAAACTGTTGTTGGGGAAGTACAGTTACAAGCCCTAGTGGATGGAAAGAAGATCATCATTATTGAGTCGATTGTAAGAAGAGATCTTCAACCAGAAGATGCTGAAGGTGTTGATTGTCTACCCAATGCTACCATCTTTAAACAACTTACATTAATGGGGTATGAGAAATTTTTACAGAAGCTTACTTTCTATAAGGAATTCTTTTTCCCACAATGGAAATTCCTTATTCATACTATTTTACAATGCCTAAGTTCTAAGACTACTGCATGGAATGAGTTTAGTAGCACTATGGCATCTACAATCATCTGTTTAGCTACAAACCAGAAGTTTAACTTTTCAAAGTACATTTTTGAAAGTATGGTGAAGAACTGAGATAATGTGTCTGGAAATTTTTTGATGTATCCAAGGTTTGTATAAGTGTTTGTGAATCAACAACTTGAAGGGATGCCTACTCACAAGAGAATTTACATTGCACCCTCTCACACTAAGAAGATATTTAGGAATATGAGAAGGGTTGGAAAGGGTTTTTCTGGAAGGGAAACACCATTATTCCAAACAATGATGGTACAAGATCAAGAAGAAGTGGGTGAAGGTTCAAAAATTCCAACTGATCCCCATCACATACCTACCATTATTCAACCATTAACATCTCAACCTCAAAAGAAACAATGATAAAAAAGATCAAAGAGAAAGGACACTGAGGTACCTCAGCCTAGTGGTGCTACAACTAATGTAGCAGATGAGGCTGTCAATGAGGAGATGGATGACAGTTTGGAAAGGGCTGCCACTACTGCTACCGGCTTAGAAGCAGAGCAGGATAGTGGTAACATCAATAAGACCCAATCCAAGGCAACACCTAATGAACCAAGTTCCACAGGAACTAGTTCAGGTGGTGGTCCTAGGTGCCAAGAAACCATAGGGGATACAATTGCTCAGACTAGGTCTGAGAATGTATCTAAACTTTCTAATGATCCACTACTCACAAGAGGTAACACACTTCAAAGTGGTGAGGATAGTCTGAAACTTAATTAACTTTACAATAAAGAGCTCTTGCTTTGGAGACTACAAAGACCACTAAAGCTGCTAAGATTGCAAGTTTGAAAAAGAGAGCCAAAGAGCTAGAGAGGAGGAATAAGTCAAGAACTCATGGACTTAAAAGATTATACAGAGTTGGTTCATCAAGAAGGGTAGAATCCTCTAAAGATGAAGGTTTGGGTGAAGAGGATGCATCCAAACAGGGGAGGATAGTTGATATGGATGCTAATTAAGATATTTACTTGGTCAATGTTCAGACTGATGAAGATATGTTTGGTGTTAATGACTTAGATGGTGATGAGGTGATTGTTGAAAGTGTAGATGTTGTTAAAACTGCTGAGGAAACAAGAAGTGTGGTTGAAGAAGTTACTGCTGTTACAATTCCAGTTAGTGCTGCTACAACTACAACTACAACAACTGTAATAACTGATGTTGAAATGACTTTGGCTCAAGCACTGGCAGAATTTAAGAGTGCAAAACCTAAGGCTACAACAATAACTACAACACCAACACTTACAACAACAACTGCTACTACAATAATTACAATTGTTAGCACAAGACCCAGAGCTAAAAGGATTGTTATTCATGAACATGAGCAAGCACCTACACCTATATTCTCTTCACAACAACCATCACAGGTCAAGGTTCAAGACAAGGGTAAAGGCAATATGGTTAAACCAAAACCTATGAAGAAAATGTCTAAGAAAGAACTACTCAAGCTTGATGAAGAGCTTGCCTTCAAGCTACAAGCTAAAGAAGAAGAAGAAGAAGAAAGGCTTGCCAGAGAAAAAGCACAACAAGTTAAAGAAGCCAACATAGCTTGGGATGATGTTCAGGCTAAAATTGATGCTAATTATCAGTTGGCTCAAAGATTGCAAGCTCAAGAGTAAGATGAATTTACTGATGGTAAAAAGGCAAGATTGTTTGTACAATTCTTAGAACAAAGAAGAAAAATTTTTGTAGCTAAGAGAGCAGAAGAGAAGAGGAACAGACCACCAACAAGAGCTCAACAAAGGAGTATCATGTGTATTTATCTAAAAAACATGGAAGGATGGAAGCCCAAAAGTTTGAAGAACAAGTCCTTTGCCAATATTCAAGAATTATTTGACAAAGCAATGAAAATGGTGAATACCTTTGTTGACAACAGAACTGAGTTGGTAGAAGAGAGTTTCAAGAAGGGCAGAAAGCAGAGATAGCACATGAGAGCAGTTTAAAGAGAGCAGGAGAAGAACTGGAACAAGAAAGCTCTAAAAATCAAATTTAGAAGAAATAAAAGAGTCGAGGAGCTTAAGCAATGCTTGGAAATAATTCCATATGATGCGGAGATGAAGTAACTATTGAGCTACCTTAATCTCCTAAATCTCCAACCATTGTTGACTACACGATCTACAAAGAAGGAAAGAAAAGCTATTTTCAAATTATCAGAGCAGATGGTAAATCCTCACAATGTATTTAACATTTGAGAAAGATGCTTAAAAAACTTGAACAGAGAAGACATGTGCAGTTCTTTGGAGTAATAGTCAAAGCAAGATTTAAGAAGACAAGCCATGAATTACCATGGATAATTTCTTACATCTTAAGTTGAAGACCAATGTTCTGTAACATCAATGTGAAGATAATGTAGGAAGAATCAACAAGGTTTAGTGTAAAGGTGCTGAATTGGAAGCTTATGATTCGTAAGGAGTTCAAAATTGTGAAACAATGCGAACATGTATTTTATCTATTGGTTGAAGAAGATATATCCACATACAAATCACACATCTACATTAGAGTTTAATGATGTGAAGCTTCAGTTGATTATGAGTGTGAAATTGGCAATTGAGCTTCTTAGATGGTAATGAAAACCGTTAATGGACGTCTATGTACCAGAATGAAGTGTTTGTGGAAGCAACATCATGGTGAATATGAAGCTTATAATGCAGAAACTTGATGTATTTTAAAGAAGAATATCAAAGTTTTAATGGGAGATTGTTGGGATTATAAGCATTTTTGAAGTTACCGTGAGCAGGCTAAGGATCTTGTATTACTTGCTTCGTAAGCAAAAGTTAGGTGTTGTTTCATTAACGTTCATGAAAAATATGCTAAGTAGTAAGTGCAGCTTGTATAAAAGTTATTTACTGGGTAGTATCCCAGTTACTACAGCTAGTAAATATTAGTACTGCTAGTTTTTTGTTTAATATAATTTAGTAACTAGCTAGTGTAAAGTTAGTATTGCTAGTGAAGAATGAAAAAATATTGTCGCAGTAGTTACTACTGTTTGTACAATTAATGTTGATGTATATAAGTTACTAATGCTGGTGCTAAGTTAATGCTGCTAGAACAAAAGTTACCACTGCTCAAAATCGAATAAGACAGCTGAAAGAGTTCTACTCGTCAGAAGAGAATTCATAACGACAGAAGAAAGGATAAAGATAGATGGGAGATCAAGATTACATACGAGATAAGTAATTAAGATAAATTATAGAAAGAGATCAAAGAGAAATTCTAAGTCTTAGAATATATTGTAAAATGACATAGGACTTCTGAAGTATAACAGAGGACCTAGGTCATTAGAGATATGTATAATGAAACAATACAAAATGAGTCATTCATAGAGTTATCATAGCTTCAAGGTTATAGTGTAACCCAAATAACTAGGAGAGTATTCGTATAATTTTACATAATAATATAGGAGCTTTCTAAGAGTTTTGATTAAATTGCGTGTGCTCAAAAATAGTGACATGAATTTAGCGATTCATAAGAGAATACTTCTATGTGATAAAGAGAAATAGATTCCACATAATCTTTAATATATTCAACAAAGTATCTACTATAGTATGTGTTGGATTTTAACTAGCATAACAAAACCTAACAAGCATAAAAATTAAAGATCTATTGAAGTGGGATCAACAAAATATATTCCTAATAAATTAAAACCCTTCATTCAAAACCTAGAGTGTAGACCAATTCATGAAGGTCGTCCAATATCCTCTGACTCTACAAAATACGATAATATTAAAATCATGTTTCAAACTATCAAACTTTTGTAGTCATATATGAAACATCATGAGGGAATTTGTCCAAGATTTCTGGCTGTGAATTTTATTCTTCAATAGAAATTACTAGGACAATGATCAAAAAATTTTTTAAAAATTCTGGGCATTAAAAAAGACCTTTATAACTCTCCTCGAGATCGCGTTGCCTCAAATCTCTTCATCCATGTGAAGAGAATGTTCCAAATCGGAAGATACAACTCTCGAGACATTAAGAACAATCATGAATCTAACACACCATACCAACACACACTTCCAACACCAATATGAAATTATTCAATCAATCCACAACAACTTGGACAAACCCATATTCCCAAACAAAATTCTCCAAATAAGAACTTCGTATGACTGATATCTTGGAATGAAATCATTCAGATAAATGCCATTTGCACTCAAAATGACTTAAATTATTTCATCTACGCAATCACCCCTAGCCCCCCGCCCATCATCCATGTCACACGATGTATATGTATTCAAACCGTACTCCCTATCAACTCGCAATTTCCTAACGCAAACGAGTATGATAGGATTAAAAATCAACCAAAACTCTCTATTCCATTAGGAATAATAAATTCGTCTATATGCTTACCACATTCAAAAATTAATCCTCATCTACAAAAATCAAAATATATATCATATTGTCCATCCATGAAACCTTGGATTCATTCCACTCATCTTCACAGCGATTACTCCAAATCCTCCGTGAAGAAGTTACAAGCAATCTGACTCGAATTTCTATTCGAGATCACTTCAAAGCAGTATTATTCTCTAGGAATACGACTATTATTGCTGTGTAATAACCTCTCTCTTACTTATTCTAGTACGTGTATAACTTATCTTTGTCACTAATATTTCATGCTTTCTATATGATACTCTATGGACATTTATGTCATCTCTATGTCTCTACTTAGGCCTATTGCATGAGTTTTTCTCTATTAGCTAGACTATATAATTCTTGAATAGATAGAAATGCCACAATTATCCTTCCAACCCATTTAGGTCATTTTAAAAACGATTAACATTTTGAAAAATTCGCAAGTCTCCAGAGAACGGCCCATCACAAAAATTAAGGTGGCCCCCTAATAATATAAGGGACCAGCCTGAGGTTTAGTCGGACCACCATCAAGGGGAACTACAGAAACTTTCCTGTCTCCTCTTTTCCTGCAGACATTGACCCTATTCTCCTTAGGTCCAACCTTTCTTTCCTTTCTAAATAAAACACTTCTTAGAATCCTCATTCTCCAATACCATGCCTTTCTCAAAATTTCTCTATACATGAACATCATTCTTCTTCATCTCAATCACATCTTCACTTCTCTTCAAGTTCTCAATGTCATCCTCTAGCAAATCCCCTCGTGACTAACTGTACGAAAGATTACCAAAGGGCCATTCTTGAACCTTGGAGACAAAGTCATGGTCTTCCTCCCTCACCACCTTCTCTTCCACCAACTAGGACTACTCCCACCTCTCCTATCTCAAATAACTCTTTCTCATACTCTTTACCTTTACAAAACTCAACTCAAAACCTAAATGAAATTCATCACCTATTAAATCTGCCTGGAAAAAAACATAAAAATCTCTAACAAGTATTGGAAGCATAGAACCCTTACCTCTTACCTCACCATATTATCCCACCACCTTCTCTAGATCAAGTAAACTTCATATCGGAATTAGTCCATTGAGTTGCTTGGATACCCGAAATCTATTCGATACATTGAAAGATGACCTTAATTGTATCAAATCTCTCATCATTGGTCCTTCCACTAAATTTTCATCCTCAATAACAACTCATCACACCATATTGAGCATCACAAAAGCTAAAAATTTACCTAATAATAAACAACCCATCTTTTATTAGGCACCTTCTACTCTTAAAATCAACTGTGTAATCTATGCCTTATTATGTCTTTACTTTATAATTATCTACTTCTATTGTAATATTCATACAAATATTGTATAGCTCGTATAGATCTAGTTTATTATTATGATGACATGAAATGTATTAGTTGCATTGCTAATTGTCATGAGTTTCTGATTGTTGAATGAAAACTCTCTATTGGTGACTTAAATATAATGTGTTGCTTAAAATATATTTGTCTTGCACTTGTATTTCTAACTTTGTTTTGTAGCAAAAAAAATTCATAAGATCGATCCCTTGGTACCCCGAACAACGGGGAGCATACATCAAGGGGGAGTCTTGATATCATCGATTTCTCTCTTCCTACAACAACTCGACGATCATCTTTTTTGAATTCGACAAAAAAGAGGAGAAATGGAACAAAACTCATTAATAATGTGTAACTATTAATTTTATACAAAATGAGTTTATATTTTGTTATCATCAAAAAGGGGAGATTGTTAATACAAATAATGTCTAAAACATTATATTATACATTTTCTGACCTCTTAAATTTTGATAATACTCAAAATTGTAAAAACGTTTACTATAAATCTTAAACCGTATAGAAATTATTAATAGTAAAATTCCATTTCTAAGATTAGTAATCACTTAAGGTATGAACAAATAAATCATTAAGCATGATTAGTGATCAAGAAAATGTTTTTCTCTTATCCATTACATTTTTACAAATGATTTTCACAAAATTAATTATGCAAAATATTTTCTAATTAAAACAAAAGTTTTATTAAAAACTTAAAATTTAAAATTCAAATTTTTCCCCTAAAATGGAAGCTTCTATACCAGATACAACCTTCCACAAAAAGACAAAAAAAGGAGCGGAGTCTACCTAGCGGCCCCCTCTAATACCCCTTATATATCGGACCGCGGGACCCGCCGTCATTACCATTGATTTTCCGCCTATAAATACTGCTCAACCTTGCTAAAATCAACCTCCGTTGCACAATTTCCTCACACTTCATCCTCCTAAAAACCTTCTTTCTCTACTAAATTCTTATCATCTAACATATCTTGATCTTGTTCAAGTGATCTACATCACTCTTCTTCTCATCTCTTCACTATCATTCAGGCAAGAGAAGAACACTCGATACGCCAGAACCAAAGTGTGAATATGATCTCTCCTTTTTTCTTCTACAGTAGTACACCCCAAAACTTTGTCGTAGCGAAAATACAATCCCCGGGGGCCTACTCATAATACACAGCGACAAGAAACATCGAAAAGGCCTCTAATGTTCTATGAAAGTATCTCATTAGATTATCCTTGAAATGATATAACATTGGTCCCACAATTGTGCATCACAATGAAAAGCTTGAAAAGTAAAACAACGAGATTTGACATTTTGTATATAAGATAGAAATCCATAAATTGAAATCTTATCAATTTAGACACCCGTGCACATCAAGTAAGCAAGCAATCTAATTCCCCTGAGAGAAACATCATAAAAAAGTGACAACATAAAGTTGGTGAGTTCATAGGTTTTAATAAGATAAAATGAAACAAAGTTACCTGTAAAGCGTGATGACCATTATCAATCATGTAAATGATCTTCGCAAAATGTATGTATTATTATTAGAAATCAAAGAGTTTGTAAAATATCAGAACCATTTTAATCCTCAAATATCACAAAATGTATGTATGAAATGTGACAGCCAATGTCCAAAGTATTATTACCACTTATTCAAGGCAACGTAAAATAATTCATGTTGTATAAACAATTACTACGAATTAACTCTAAAGTCATGAAACGATGCACTAAGTACCGCATCGTAGGTCCCCTCCAAGAACACCCGGGCAGTAATGAAAACCATATGTACCCATCACAGGTGTCCCCTCCAAGAACACCTGGCAATAATGAATATGTACCCTTAGCAGGTGTCCCCTCCAAGAACACCCGAGCAGTAATGAATATGTACCCCTTGCAGGTGTCCCCTCCAAGAACACCTATGCATTAGTAATAATGTACCCCACGCAGTGTCCCATCTAAGATACACCCGGAGCATTTCACTTGTAGTTATCAGTTCAATCCGCTTAAGCTACTGCTGTGTAAACAGTGTCAAAAGTAAAGTATGTATTTTGTGACCAAAAGATGAAGTCAAATAATGTAACCCATAGCGAGCTAAGGTAAATGAGTATGGGCAAAACCAATATTGTAATCAACCATTAAATGGCATTTGCAAACAAGCATAGTTCACACCCGAAAAATATATGTAAAACAGTAAAACATAAGGCTATAAACCACGCTTAAGCAAAATGATATGAATATCGAGAATAAATGTTGAGATGCCGAGAGAAATCCTAGAAGCAACATAACGTCACGTCATTTTATTCATAAATATTACGCGAATAAATGGAATTAAGTTTTTATAAAGTTTTTATATTGATTAATCTTATAAACATAATTACGTTAAAGGCAAAATAACGAGACTATAGTTTCGGCCTAGTTTTGAAGAGCTTAAAATGGTCAGGAGCCAAAAGTGTTACTTTAAGAATCTACAATATTTATTTGTAACTAACTTATAAATCAACTAAATATGTAAATTGACATTTGAAAACTATGAAAATGGCGTGAGGTCCTCTTCGTTAGTTTGCCATTAAAATTTTAAGTCATTATTAGACTTAATATTAAGTTGATGAACATGAATCTTAAAGTTTCTAGTTTCATTATCATACTTATTATTCATACTTATACAATACTTTGCAAGTATTATATAAGAAACGTGAGAAAAATAATTGAAACAAAACACTTCGACAAGTGTTCGGAAATCACCAATTTAATTAATAACAGTTCTCGTATAAAAGTAAACGCATGTTTTAAAGTTACGAATCATATAAACGATGTTTGTAAAGCTTTTACAAAAGTTATGATTTTACATTCTAGTCGGGAATTTATAAAATAATATTTTATAAATTAGTATTTTGTTTCCTTGATAGTTTTAGCTACAATAGTTATCTCATTTGTAAAAGTATAGTTTTTGTTTATTCACCGGGTTACCGTTATCGTATAATTACGAATTAATAAGCTTAAAGACTATATAACTTCGTCCTTTTATCGGGTTTATAAAATAATAGAAATTATAGTGAAAATTACTAAGTATAGAAATTTATAGAAATTTCGACATGATCTATTCGTTTATAAGACGTTTTCCATTTTTACAAAACTCAATGTTTTTCACTTTTCAATCAATCCGTGTTGCAAAATACCCGTGTTTCAATATATATCTAAACTAGATAAAATAAATAACATGAATAAGTAAAACCAAACACCCCCGCTGGATGCTAACCAGCAAACCAAACACCCTAGATGGGCTGTAAAACACTAAACCAAACGTCCCTGATGGCTGCAAAACGCAAAACCAAACACCCTTTTTGGCAAACAAGAACACAAAAACGAAAATAATAATTAACACATTTATTTAACCATTTACCACCATTAGATCCGGTTTTTATATTTATGAAATCTTACGATATATTGATTAGTCGATTTATATAAACCAAACGCACCCTAAAGGCTGTTTCGCAGCCAACCAAACACACCCTATGCTGCTAAACCCATAACCAAACACCCCGTTAGGGCTGTTGCAAAACCAAACACACCCTTTTGGTGCTGATAAGGAAAACAAACGCACCCTTGGTGCTGAATAGAACAACCAAACACACCCTTGGTGCTGAACAGATCAAACAAACACACCCTTGGTGCTGGATAGAACAAACAAACGCACCCTTGGTGCTGAATCGATCAAACAAATGCACCCTTAAGGTGGCTGGGTGGAGGGTGGTGCGTGGTGGAGATAGTGGCTGGGCCGCCATTGCGTTGAGGATGGCGTCGGTGGTGGATGGTGGAGATGATGGTCGCGAGGTGGTGGAGGTCACGGTGGTGACGAGATGATGATGGTGGTGTAGATGGTGTGGTGGATGTGGTGCGGCTGTGGTGGCCGAAGGCGGCTGAGGTGGCTGCTACGGCTACCGTAGCCGTGGCGATGGTGGTGGCGGTTGAAGATGGAGGTGCGACTGGTGGTCGCGATGGTGAGGGTGGCTGCGATGGTGGCAGTGGTTGTTGATGTTTTCGGTGGTGATGGCGGAGTGGCGATGATGTTGATGGTGGCGGTGTGGGTGGCTGGCGTTTGGATGGGGTCGGCTGGTGGTGGCCGGAAGTCGCCGGAAAAGATGACGGCGCCGAAAACTTAAGTGTGTGTGCTAGGGTTTGCAAGAAATGAAGAAAAACCCTAATGTCATTCTATTTATAGCATAAACCTTAAAATAAATGTGGCATGTATAAGAAAGATGTGGGTTAATATTGTAAATGTCATTAAAGGGACTGAAAGTGTAACTTTTGTTAATTAATGGTTCGGGACTCGTTTAAGCCACTTAACGGATGATTTAAAACACGAAACTTGCGCCATTGCGTTCCAAATAATTTTTCCACGAAATGTAGGTATTTACATGACTAGTTTTCATAAATGTTTTATAACATTTATATAAAATGTTTATTATTTATTTGTATGACCATCGGGTATCACGGACACGCTTTGTCCGTAAAATGAAACTTTAATTTAAATATTCGCGTTTTGTAGACAACATTTTTGAATAAAATGATCAATAATTTATTAAATATTTTTATTAAATAAATTGTGATAATTAAATATAAATTTAATTATTCTTGTGTCGGTACGCGTTGTGTGCAGTGTTCAAAATTTTACGAGAGTATTTTAGTCACTTTCTGTTTAGTTTCGGGTCTCGGGTAAAATTGAAAAGTTGTCCGAAATGTTGTTTTATGACAAACGTTAGTATACCCCATAATTAATAACTTATTTTGGCGGGTCGTTTTTGATAAGTCAACTTAGGAATAACATCTATCTCCTCGTTTTCAAGTCAAATAAGTTTTAAAAATAAATTTGTAAATGAGATATATGTAATAATAATTATGATTTATTATTTAACGATGTTCTGAAAAATTACCGGTTACGCGGTAACCGTTTTTATGTGACAATTAAAGGTCAAAAGACAAAAAGTCAAGTCGGACCCGAAACGTCTAAGGGTAAAATAGTCATTTAAAATTCCAAAAATTGCTAGTTGTCACAGTACCTACCCCTTAAAGAAATCTCGTCCCGATATTTAATTTTTGTTAACCGATTGTGTGACCAAGAAAAGATTTAAGATTTAATAAACCAGTTCTAAACAAGACGCTGATAACTTTATTCAGCAAAATTCGATGTTTCGACACTTCTTAATATACATAGATTTTGGCTAGGTTTGAGCAGGATATTTAATCCATAGCTATCTTGTTAGCCTGCTAAGTATTATGAGTTATTCCCAGCTGTTTTTTTTTTTTATTTTTTTTTTTTAGCTAGCACGACCGTATGACTTTGTATTTTTCATTTATGTATCAACTATCATGTATGTTTTCAAAATAATATATATGAAGTGCATGTATTGTGTCATGTCGTCCTCAATGCTGTTATATATCTCCCTTGTGTTGTGATCTCATTTTATTTATTGTGCATATGCCATGTCGCGATTGTGATTGTTTGAAATCTCACGTGTATTGTATTATTGTGATTTAAATTCAGAATGCCACTCAAGAGAACCGCCGCAACCACCACGCCTATGACCGATGCTCAGAATAGGTATTGCAGGAACATATCGTTACAAGTTTCATGATTGATATAAACGCGTTATAAATGTTTAAGGGCAGAGTCTCGTTTCTGATATCTGCAATGTTCGATGATTAATATCGGACGAGGCTAATGGATGTAAGTATTCAACTTACTTAGGAAGTACGAGGATGAATCAAATCCATTAGCTCAAGTGTGCACAAGTCGGTTAGCTCCACAAACAGTTCATGATTGTAAGGATTTGTAACGGCAAAAGTAGTAACTTAAGAATGAGGTAAGGTACTTCCAAGTGAGGCCTTAAGATTTTGCTGAATGATAAGACGCGATTGTGCTTCTAGATCTTTTTAACACGATCCGATGATTATCAGGGTGAGTTCATACTGCATACAATACTACAGTTTCATATTGGATTACCTTTTATCCCACTCCTTTATGATCATATTTGCATAAAAAGCGTCCAAATATGATGTAAATAACAAAATGATAAACTTATGGTGTGTTGATGATTATAATTTACTTTATTTAAATAAAATGCGTCCCAATCCATTCAAATAAAACATTATAAATCATCCTACATAATAATTTCGATAGCAATACGCGTAATCACATACCTTCAAGGTGGTGGATGACAGAACGATGGCATGTGCCTAATGAGTATGAGACTAGTGTTAAAACTCGTCGTTTAAGAAAGGGAATAAAACAAACAACGGGGAAATCGACATAGGTTTGTACCAGAATTTGATGAGTACTACGATTATAGTAAATAAGATACAGGTCTTATGAACGATCAACATTAGCAATTTCTCGGAGACGGGGAGTAGAACTATCAGGCGAGATCGACATAGAGTTCAAGATAGTTAATGAGTACTCAATTAGAGTAAATAAAATAAAGGTCTTTATGAACGAGTCAACATAGCAATTATCATATCAATCCTCATATTACAAGTCCCGCCCATACATGACTTGTTATACTTAGATTCATACATAATTCTATATAAACAAAATTATGATGGCTTTCGTGTAATACGATATTGTATAAGGTTATGAAAAAAAAAGTTTAGAGACCATTGTTTAACTTACAATGTCGGAGAACGAAGTGAGACCATTGTGCAACTCACAATGTCTAAAAAAGTAAAATGAGACCGTTGTGCCACTCACAATGTCTTAAGAAATGTTCTGGTATTTATATAAATAACTCTTATATAAATAAATGCATGGTATACGCAAAGGATGTAAGCATATATATATTATATATATGAGTATGTCATGTAAGCACTTAATGTAACAAGTAATGTAAGCAAGTAAGCAAGTAGTGTGTATGCACTCTGAAAGTGCTTGATGTGATGCAATGTTTGTGAAAACGGTTATAGTCTAGGTAACACATGCAACCTAGTTCTCTATAACCAGTGCTCTGATACCAATCTGTAACACCCCCAAAAATGCGTCGCAACAGAAATATGTCCGTGAGTATTACTTCATAATACAACAGCACAACATTCAAGAGAACGACCTCTAAATGTGTCGTTTGAAAAGTAATCTCGTTGATTTTCTTGAAATTTATATAACATTTTTCCCATAATTACATCACGATGAAAAGCTTGAAAGCAACACAACGAGATTTGATTATTTGTATGTAAGTAGAAATCCATGAATGAAATCTTGAAAAGTTTAGACTCCAATGCATGTCAAGTAGGCCGAGCATCTAATTCACCTGAGAAAAACATGCTTAAAACGGTCAACATAAAGTTGATGAGTTCATAGGTTTGTTAAAGTATAAATGTTGCACCAAAGATTTGCAAAGTGTGTATGACCATTTCAACCCTTATAATAGTCACAAAATTTTACGTATGAAAGTTGGACCACAATTGTTCAAAGTATGCATGATAATTAAAACTATCACGAAATGTTTCAAGTATGTATTGCCCAATGAGTGATTACGATTACTCTAAGTTCATGACACTGCTGCGTAGACTTATATGTATTCCACTTTATTCAAGGCACAGTAATTGTTCGTATGTATGTGGTTGTTGGCCCTAAAGATACCAATCCATTTGTGTTCCGACATGGTATAACGTTCGTCTCCAGTGATAGATAATCACCTGAACGGGGATTGTCAATCCCAAATAGATCTATTTTATAACATTCACGCTTACCCTCCGAGTAATTAACAGTTTATGCAACTTAAGTTAATCCGTAATAATAAAAGTAGAGTACAATTGTTGCGTCAATAAGTAAAAACAAGTATTGTATCTCACTGTGAGATATATAAATAAGTATGTAAACCAATTTGTAATCACCATGCAAATGCATTTGTAAACAAGCATGTTCTCACCCCAAAAATATACGTAAAACAAGTAAAACATGGGGCTATAAACTTACCTCGATGTCGTAGAACGAATGGCAGGAATGCACATATTAAGCACAACACAAACGGAAACCGGAACGGCTCGACTAAGGAGTTGCGGTTTATCTTAACGGCTATGACCCACTAACCTAGGATAATGTATTTGAGTTTTCCGATGGATAGTTACATCAACGCGACACGTTGATAAAAGATTTAGATTTAAAGTTGTAATAGTTTGGTGATTGGTTAAATAAAATAAATTGAAAAGTAAACGCACAGCATGTAATATATTCCGTATATATTACATATGAAAAATGAACAAGTGTATAATTGGCATCGTGAAGTATATAACAAAGACAAACAATCAAAAGAATAATTCAAAGTGTATATAATACACGGCGTGTATTGTATATAAGAAAATGACGAGAAAAGTAGAATAGTCAAAGTATACAATACTTTGCAAGTATTATATAAGAAACGTGAGAAAAATAATTGAAACAAAACATTTCGACACGTATTCGGAAATCACCAATTAATTAATAATAGTTCTCGTATAAAAGTAAACGCATGTTTTAAAGTTACGAATCATATAAACGATGTTTGTAAAGCTTTTACAAAAGTTATGATTTTACCTTCTAGTCGAGAATTTATAAAATAATAGAAATTATAGTGAAAATTACTAAGTATATAAGTTTATAAAAATTTCGGCATGATCTACGTTTAAAAGACGTTTCCCATTTTTACAAAACTCAATGTTTTTCACTTTTCAATCAATCCGTGTTGCAAAATACCCGTGTTTCAATATATATCTAAAAACTAGAAAAATAAATACACGAATAAGTATAACCAAACAACCTTTTTGGTTTACACGAACACAAAAATATGAAATAATAATTAATACACATTTTAATTATCCATTTACCACCATTAGATTCCGGTTCACTTTTTTTATATTTATAAAATCTATACAATCTATTGTTATAGATTTATATAAACTAAAAACACACCTAACGGCTGTATCGCAGCCTACCAAACACCCCGGGTGGTTTTCTGTCAACCAAACGACCTTCAATGTGTTTTCCTGCTCATCCAAACACACCCTTACGGTTTTTTACTTGCTTACCCCAAAACACACCCTTGCTGTTTAAATAGCCAAACCAAACGACCCTATGCTGCTAAAACCAGATCCAAACACACCGTTGGGATGTTGTTGCAAAACCAAAGCACCCTTTTGTGGTGATTAAGGAAACAAACGGCCACCCTTGGTGTGAATAGTTAGGAACAACAAAGGCACCCTTGGTGATGTAAGATCAAACAAACGCACTTTTTTGGTGCTGGAATAGAACAAACAAAGCTCCCATTGGTGCTGAATCGATCAACAAAAACGCACCTAGTGGGTCGTTTTTACAAAACCACACGCACTTTGAGTAGGCTGGGTGGAGGGTGGTGGTTGTGGAGATGGTTGGCTTGGGCGCATGGCTCGGTGAGGATGATCGGTTGGTGGATGGGGGAGATGATGGTTCGCGATGGTGGGTGTGAGGTCACGGTGGTATGGTGACGAGAGATGTTGATGGTGGTGTAGATGGTGTGGTGAGGGATCTGTGGTGTGGTATGTGGTGGCCGAAGGCGGCTGAGGTTGGATAGCTACGGCGACGAATAGTTTTTGGCGATGGTGGTGGTGGTTGAAGATGGAGGTGCGCTTAGTTGGTTCGCGTGGATGAGGTGTCGGCTGCGATTGTGGTGATGGGCAGTGGTTGTTTGATGTCTTTCGGTGGGTGATGGTGGAAGTGGCGATGATGTGATCGTGCGATTGGGGGGCTGGCGTTTTGGATGGGGTCTGGCTGGTGGTGGCCGGGAAGTCGCGGAAATACTCGCCGAAAAGATGACGCCACCGAAAACTTAAGTGTGTGTGCTAGGGTTTGCAAGAAATGAAGAAAAACCCTAATGTCATTCTATTTATAGCATAAACCTTAAAATAAATGTGGCATTTATAAGAAAGATGTGGGTTAATATTGTAAATGTCATTAAAGGGACTGAAAGTGTAACTTTTGTTAATTAATGGTTCGGCACTTAACGGATGATTTAAAACACGAAACTTGCGCCATTGCGTTCCAAATAATTTTCCCACGAAATGTAGGTATTTACATGACTAGTTTTCATAAATGGTTTATAACATTTATATAAAATGTTTATTATTTATTTGTATAACCATCGGGTATCACGGGCACTCTTTGTCCGTAAAATGAAACTTTAATTTAAATATTCACGTTTTAAGACAACGTTTTTGAATAAAATGATCAGTAATTTATTAAATATTTTTATTGAATAAATTGTGATAATTAAATATAAATTTAATTATTCTTGTGCCGGTTGGCGTTGTGTGCGGTGTTCAAAGTTTTGCGAGGGTATTTTAGTCACTTTCTGCTTGGTTTCGAGTCTCGGGTAAAACTGAAAAGTTGTCCGGAATGTTGTTTTATGACAAACGCTAGTATACCCCATAATTAATAACTCATTTTGGCGGGTCGTTTTTTATAAGTCAACTTAGAAATAACATCTATCTCCTCGTTTTCAAGTCAAATAAGTGTTAAAAATAAATTTGTAAATAAGATATATGTAATAATAATTATGATTTATTATTTAACGATGTTTCGAAAAATTACCGGTTATGCGGTAACCGTTTTTATGTGACAATTAAAGGTCAAAAGACAAAAAGTCAAGTCGGACCCAAAAAGTCAAAGGGTAAAATAGTCATTTAAAATTCCGAAAATTACCGGTTGTCACATTCTAGGCACAAGATAACAAAGCAAAAACTTTAGAGGAATTGTATGTGTGTTTTTCGTGTGTTTTCTGAGACCAAATTTTCGGTTATATGACAGATACTTAATGACAGTTAGAGTTGGTTTTTAAGTGGTTAAAGTTGGTTAAAACCGAACTTTTACATCCAAACTGACATGTTGTCATGGCGTAAACAAAACAGTTACAGCGTAAACACATAACTATTTCACATGTTACGGCGTAACCATAAGTGGTTACAGCGTAACCAGACTACCTTTGATACTGGTTATAGGTTACGGCGTAACCTAAACGTTTAGGTTACGGCGTAACCAACCTCAAAGGTCTTTGTCCCTTACCCCACAGGATTACGACATAACCATATATGTTACGGCGTAACCCATGCACATTCTGTCATGGTAGAGTTCGTATTAGCTCAACGAGTGTGCACTTCACACATCCCTAACTCGTATCCAAGCCGAATATGAACTCTCAATGACTTCTAGTAAATGGTCATTACCTAAAATGCCCGATGACACTAAAATCACCAACAAATCCCCCCCCCCCCCCATTTTAGTGTAATACTTGATTTACTAAAGTGTATATAATGATATATACAAGTATGTTAGAACAAACATAACAAAACAAACAAACGCATAAATGAAAATGTCTTGCGATTGAATTTTCATCTTAGTATCATACACATTCTAAATATTCGAGAATTTTGGTGTCGTAATAATTAAACCCTGTCAATTCATTTGAATACCTGAAGATACTATACACATAAGTTTCTACAACACTCTATTGTTCGTTACTTGACACTATTACAAGCCATGTGTCCTAATCTATTAATGAACATATAGGAAGCCAAGTCCAAACTTCTTGAAATGGCAAAACTTCATGTACACATAGGTGGTCCTTTTATTCTTGCACCTGAATTTGCAATTTTACAAAAGAACCATTAAGAAGGTAAACTTCAACCTAACCATCACTTGCAGGTCTGAACACATACCTCGGGAAGATAAACACACGTGTTTCAATCTCTAACTATGAGCTTTCCACATTGAATTCAGCTTCTAACATTGTATTAGAAGGGAATTGGGTATCTCATAGGTAGTAGATTTAGATGGACTTTAATCCCATCCCTATCACTGACTTAATCACCAAGTTTATAGATAAACCCTTCGTCAAGTGGTCAGCTAAATTATGTTGTGACCGAACAAACTCAATAGAAATCACACCATTCATGATTATGCTCCTAATATACTATGGGTCTAACCTAAGTGTCTAGACTTGCCATTTTATATTTGCTATAAGCTTTAGACAAATGTTTGGCAGCACCTATCACATTGATAGTAAATTGGTGTTATTTAGTTTCGGCCTATTGTTCTTAAGTATCGTGTTTCTTTGCATTCTGCTTCTTTAACCGCAACAACAACAATGTTACAAACTCATCTTTCCATTATAGAACTGCGTGCATGCGATTGTTTGCTTTCGGAAGGCCTATGAACTGCACCTTTCCTATAAGCAGGAACCTTCACTAGTAGAAAAATAAGCGTCAACATGATTTATCTAACTAGGCATTCTGAATAAGCTTCTAATACCGAGTCGTAGGATATTAACATATGATAAACCCTAATTCATGTCCCTTTTCAAGTACTTGAATACTCTTGTTCTTGATGCAATGTTCGGTCTACTATGATTATAGTAAAACGCCCATGTCAATCTACAACTTGCCATAAGCAATATCAGGTCTAGTGCTCGTCATATCATACATCAGACAACAAATGGCTCTTATGTATTTGAGCTGATCTACAGGTTTACCTGTATTTGGCTTAAGCTTTTCAACCGCATCTATGGGAGTACTCACCAAAGAACAATCTTCACGATTAAATTTCTTGAGTATTTTATCAATATAATAAGATTGTGTAATTACAATCCCTATATTCTCACGCTTAATTTTAATACTGAGAATAACGTCTGCTTCTCCCATATCTTTCATCAAAAACTTTGATGACAAAAACTTCTTAGTTTTATCAACTTGATATTGGTCAGTGCCAAAAATCAATATGTCATCAACATATAGACAAATTATAACACCTTTACCGGAGCCATCAAATTTGCTATATACACATTTGTCAGATTAGTTTATGAGAAAACCACTTGACAACACAACCTCGTCAAACTTTTAATGCCACTACTTAGGTGCTTGTTTCAGCCCATACAATGACTTAACCAACTTACACACCTTATGCTCATTACTTGGCATAACAAATCCTTCTAGTTGCTTCATATACACTTCTTCTTCCAAATCACCATTTAAAAATGTTGTTTGGCATCCATTTGATGGATCACTAGATTGTGAATAGCTGCTAAAGCTAAAAACAATCTAATTGTAGTGATACGAGCAACTAGTGTGTAGGTATCGAAGTAGTCGATCCCTTACTTTTGTCTAAAGCCTTGGATTACCAATCAAGCCTTAAACTTGTTAATTGTTCCATCGACTTTCATCTTCCTTTTGAAGATACATTTGCAACCTAAAGGTTTGTAACCCGGAGGTAAATCAGACAAGACCCGTGTATTATTTTCCATAATAGAACCAATCTCATCATCAATTGCTTCTTTTTAGAAAGCAGCATCTCAAGATTGCATAGCTTCATTATAGGTTTTAGGATCCTCCTCAATACTATAGCAGTAAGAGTATTGTGATCCAATTTGATCTCTTGATCCCTCAACAAGATATAGCTAAAAATTAGAACCATATGATTTAGCTTTTCTAACTCTTTTACCTCTACGAGGTTTGGGAGACTCACTTGGTACATCATTTGAATGATCATCCCTTTGAGATTCATCCGAATTTGGTATAATATTCTTTGGTCTAGGTATTGAAGAGAAACGATTCTCATCAAATATTGCATCTCTTGATTCAATAATTGAGTTAATAGAAACAGAGTCATTAGGTTCAATAACATAAAACCTATATGCCTTGGAATGCTCAGCATATCCAACAAAGACACAGTCAATACCCTTTTCACCCAAAATTTTCCTTTTTGGGTCCGGAAGCGTAACAACGGCCCAACAATCCCAAACCCGCAAAAATGACAAGTTGGGTCGTTTCTTATACCAAAGTTCATTTGGGATAGTCTTGTTCCTTTTATTTGGAACCCTATTCAATAAATAGCAAACCGTTAACTTGGCTACTCACCAGAACCCCTGACTCAAACCCGAGTAAGATAACATGAAATTAACCATTTCTTTAAGAGCTCTATTTTTCCTTTCAGACACACCATTTGTTGTGGTGTGTACGGAGCAGTAGTTTCATGAATGATTTCTACAGATTGAAAAAATACAGGATCATAATATTCACCATCTCTATCCATGCGTAAAGTTTAATCAAGTCATTTTGTTGCAATTCAACTTCTGTTTTATAAATTCAAAATTTATCAAGAGCTTCATCTTTTGCATGTAATAAGTAAACATAGCAAAACCTAGAGACATCATTTATAAAAGTTATAACATACTTTTTATTACCTAAAGATGATGTTGCATGAAAATTACATAAATCACTATGTATCAATTCAAGTATGATAGATTTCCTGGTTATACTTTTAAATGATTGTCTAGTGATTTTTGTTAACATACAAGTATTACATTTTCTAGTATTCTCATCAATAGCAGGAATTAAATCATCTTTAGACATTTCAAGCATTCTTTTTGTTATCCCAAATAACTAAGATCCAAACATAACTAATAAGACATTTCAAGCATTCTTTTTAATTGTTCCATGACATGCCTAGAATCGTGTTGAGTTTACTTTCCGTATAAAGTATTTCGACCCTATTGGTGCCTGGGTTGCACGAAATCCTTATTAGGATAATTCTAGAAGAGAACACTTAGTTTTCTAGGCACAAGATAACAAAGCAAGAACTTTAGAGGAATTGTATTGTGTTTTTCGTGTGTTTTTTGAGACCAAATGTATCTGGTTATATGACAGATACTTAATGACAGTTAGAGTTGGTTTTAAGTGGTTAAAGTTAGTTAAAACCGAACTTTTACATCCAAACTGACATGTTGTTACGGTGTAAAAAAAATAGTTACGACGTAACCATAAAACCTTTGATATTGGCTATAGTTACGGTGTAAACACATAACTATTTCACATGTTACGACGTAACCATAAGTGGTTATGACGTAACCAGAAAACCTTTGATACTGGCTATAGGTTACGGCGTAACGTAAACGTTTAGGTTACGGTGTAACCAACCCCAAATGTCTTTGTCCCTTACCTCGCAGGATTATGACGTAACCATATATGTTACGGCGTAACCCATGCACATTCTGTCATGGTAGAGTTCTTATTAGCTCAACGAGTGTGCACTCCACACTTTCCTAACTCGTATCCGAGCCAAATATGAACTCTCAATGATCTCTAGTAAATGGTCATTACCTAAAACGGCTGATGACAGTAAAATCACCAACAAATCCCCCCACCCCATTTTAATGTAATCCTTGATTTACAAAAGTATATATAATGATATATACAAGTATGTTAAAACAAACATAACGAAACAAATAAATGAAAATGTCTTGCGATTGAATTTTCATCTTAATATAATACAAATTCCAAATATTCGAGAATCGGGGTGTCGTAACGATTGAACCCTGTCAACTCATTTGAATACCTAAAGATACTATACACATAAGTTTCTACAACACTCAATTTTTCGTTACTTGACACTATTACAAGCCATGTGTCCTAATCCATTAATGAACATATAGGAAGCCAAGTCCAAGCATTTTGAAGCAGCAAAACTTCATGTTCACATAGGTGGTCCTTTTAGTCTTGCACTTGCATTTGCAATTTTTCAAAAGAACCAATAAGAAGGTAAACTTTAACCTAACTATCACTTGCAGGTCTGAACACATACCTCGGGAAGATAAACACATGTGTTCCAATATCTAACTATGAGCTTTCCATATTGAATTCAACTTCTAACATTGTATTAGAAGGGAATTAGGTATCTCATAGGCAGTTGATGTGTGCTAAAACACACATCCTTATTACCCCGTAAAACACTACAAATCAGACTAAAAATGCTAAAATATGGATAATTATTGTGCATATATGCTTTTTTGGTATTTTTATGTCTTGCAGGTAAAACGGATTGAAAACTAAGCAAAAACGGGTATTTTCGGGTTCGTCTCGATCAAGAGGGCTTATTATTCAAAATCAAGATAAAGTTGTGAAAATTCCCCAAGCATGCCATTGGAAAAAGTACGAGATTATGAGTTCAACGGTGCCCTCGAATCTTATTGGGCCAGCCCGTAACCCACTTAATGGGCCGGACCAGCCTAAGCTTGCACGAGCCCAAAATCAGCCCAACAAGGAGTTATAATGAATCTAAAAAATATATTATGGATAGATGATGCAGGCGTGACATCAGCGACATGTGTTCCAAATTAATTCACAACAGGTCACGTGACCTCCCACTTTTATTGTTCCAGCGAATGGTAAAGGGACACGTGGCAAGGCTATGTTACTTCTCAAATCGCATTTTCAATTCACAAGAAAAAAATGAATCCAACGGGCGACATTTACTGCGTATAACTGAAGCATAGTAAAATGGCCACGTGGCGCAAGAAGACCGGCTGGATCAAGAATATTACAGCTGGCTATCCGAGGTTATACACACGAGAGCCAATGATTGGCTACTTATTCTCTAATGATTGGGACCAAAATTACACAAACACCCCCTTGGACCCTATAAATATTCACTCGCCCCCTTCATTTTTCAGACATTAGGAAAATTTAGTTTTAGTTTAGCTTTTTTAGTTTTTAGCTTATTATTGTTTAGGATTAGCTTATTTCTCATTTTTGGCTTATTGTACTCAGCTTATTTCGCAAGCTTATTCAGATTTTGTAATAAAGATGTTGTGAGCTTAATGGAGATCTTGGTTTGCTTATTTGTTGTTTTCTTAACTTCGCGTATGAGCTTATTAAATAAGTTATTTTCATCAGCTTATTGTCTCAGCTTATTCTTTCAAAACTTCTTAAAAACCTTTAGATTGACTCCTATAAGCTATCCCAAGCTCATTCGATTCATTCTTATACGTTTTTAAGAACTTTTCGAGTAATAAGTTGTAATAAGCTCGAATCTAGCTTATTGTCGTGCTTAATTTGATTTAATGTTTTTTGAAGCTCATATTATCTGATATAATAAGCTCTTAAATAGCTTATTCATTTTAATGTGAGCTTATATTGCTTGGGCGAATTTTCATTAGCTTATTTGCTAACTAGTGTTTAGATTTAAGTCTTTAAGAGCTTATAGCTTATTTTAATCCTTTCTTACTGTTTCTCGTTTGCTTATTGATGTGGATGAGTGCTTATTTCGTTTGCGTTTAGACTTATTAAGTAGTTTTAGTTTTGGATCTCGTTTTAGCTTATCTTCTTTTTAGCTTATTAACGTGGTTTGTTGTTTATCTTGCTCTAGAGCTTATTTCATTTTTAGAAGTGCTTATCTCGTTATGCTAGTTGCTTATTCTTGATTGCTTAATAAAATTTGTAGTGCTTATTTGATTTTAGTCTCATTTAAGAATTACTTAGTGCTTATTCGATTTTGTTATTCCTAGTGCTTATTCGCTTGAGTTCTTTTTGCGTGGACTAAAGTTGATTTTGCTTAATCAGTATAGCTTATTAAGTGAATAAGCCTAAGCTTATTGGAGATAGCTTTTATAGTAGAAATTAAGCTTGCGTTTTGGACCCTTGCTAGTTCCTGGGCTACGTTTGATTTGTTAGAATCACTTTGGGCCTCCTTTTGGATCTTGGGCCGCTTTGCAGAGTTAGGAATAATAGGCTTGCGATTGTTAGGGCTGTTTAATCTATTGGGCCGTTTGGGTTGTTTAAATCTGTATAGGGCCTTGCTTGGAACAAATTGTTAAATTGTAAATTATGTATTAAAACTGTTACTGTTAACAGTTTAGTTTTGTTTTGTGTGCGATTTTGGTACCAGTCAACTCATGAGGCGCGGAGCTTAAGGGTTTATTTAGCTAGACCGAATTTGATTATTTGCTTTAGCTAAATAAATCGGGTGTTATCTGTTTATTTGCGGGTCTTTAATTCGGTTCAATTTTCTATCATTTTTCAATACATTAGTGTAGCTTAGAATAAAAATGTTTTGCTTTGCTTATATATTTTTTTATAATATATCGTTCTTTGTTTAATTGCTTGCTATTTGCTATCTAGTTTTATATAGTTTATTAAATTTTTAGTTTGAAACCAAAAACAAAAATATTCGATATTCAAGCATCAAACAAAATACTTACATGGATTTCAATTCATCTCTCGCCGTGGATACGACACTCGAAGGATAGACTATTACTTTTCCTAAAGTAATTTTCTTATCTAACGGGAAATAATATATATATTATTACGACACGCATTTTTGACGTTATATCAAAAATGGCGCCGCTGCCGGGAAGAGGTGTACGATCTACATATGGTGTTTGAACTTAGTGCCTTGAAGATCCTTTCGTCTTGAAAGTTTATTTTCGTATAAATATTAAAAATATAAAAAACCCAAAAATATTTTATTTTCTTTTATTAAAAAAATCCAAAAACATTTTCTTTTCATTATTTTTTATGAAAATCCAAAAATATTTTCCATTTCTATTTTCTTTTATATAAATATTTAAAAAAAATCTTCGTTATCATCTCAAGTGTTTAATTTTTATCTCTTTATCTTCTCATATTGTTTAATTCTTCACGATGTTCTTTTCTTTCTCTCATTCCCATGATCCTCGGACCATGGAGGATTTTTAACGACCGTCACTCATCGGTAGAGGAGGTCCGATCGCTCCGACAACCGTTCCGGGAACCGATTTTGTATTCAAAAATCATATGGTTCGGCTTCTTCGACAGAATTGCCAATTCCATGGATTTCGAAATGAAGATGCAAACGAGCATTTAAACAAGTACTTATCTATCACTCAATTCATGAAGCAAAATGGGGTTTCTCAAGACAGCATCAGTCTGAATCTTTTCCCATTCTTTTTAACCCGTGAAGCTAAATCTTGGTTTTATCATCTTAAAACTCATTATATTCACACTTGGGAAGAGATGATCCTCAAGTTTCTTTGAAAAAACTACCTACATTCTAAAGCGTTGCAGCTTAGGAAAGGCATTTTGAATTTCCAGCAATTGACCATGGAGTCAGTATTTGAAGCTTAGGAAAGATTCAAATCATGTTTACGAAAATGTCCTGATCATAGAATTTCGCTTATTGATCAAATCATTACATTTTATCATGGAATCACGATGGTTGATTGAGACAAGATTATGGTGGTTGCCGGTGGAAATATCACGCGAAAGACTCCTCATGAGGCATATGATTTGATCGAGAATATGACACAACGTCATTTTTAGTGGGACGCCGAAGTGTATTATGACACTACCACTGGTGTGACTGCTCATTATTCTGATACTACTTTTGCGTTGAGTGCACAAATTGAGGTCCTTGGAAAGCAAACTGCATACGCTATTCAAAGTGTTCAACATCAACCAGGACCAGGTCATCCTAACACCGTTTAGTATTCAGACGGCTATGATGAGAGTGATGAGGATGAACCTTCTGAAGTGTTAGATATTCAAAAACCAATTCATTCTTTGAGTGGCAAGCCCACTCCCTCTTTTGATTCTGTGGTCGTGTCTCTCTCCCAACTTCCTGCTCCCTTCGGGGATAGTGACTCTCTCTTGGAGGAGACCGACACCCTTCTTTCTCATATTGATGATTCTTTTCCTGAATATGAAGCATTTTGCTTTAATATTGAAGAGAAGAGTAGTGGAAGTACCACTACTCATTCTGATTATTCTCTTCCGGATTATGATGCAATCTATTTTGATGACGATCATATTGAAGAGAAGAGTAGTGGCAGTACCACTACTCATTCTGGTTTTTCTTTTCCTGGATATGATTCGTTTATCTTTGATCTTTCAATTGATCCGTTTCCTCCTGCCGATATGAGTGATTCTCATCATGAGGAGTTCGCCGATGAACTCGCTCACAACATCTCTTCACCAGAGTATGATTGTTTTTACTTCGATATTGAGCCTGACCTAGGATAGTTGACTATTCTTTTCGAAGAAAATATATCTAAAGATTCAACCAAGGAACTTACGAGTCCTTAGCTTAATGATTTTCCTCTCCTCCTATCCGATTGTGACTCCACTTTTTCTGAAGAATTTTTTGAGATCGATATTTTAGTCTCATTTCCTTCTGGAAATAAAGACAAAATTTTCGATCATGGAATATTCATTATCAAAAGAGTCCAATCTAAGAGATTTCAATTTTTTCCACTCGATGATTTTCCTACTTTCTCATTCATCAGTGATTCTCTTCTCTTGATTGATCCTTCTGAGATCGAAACTTTTCTATCATTTCCCTCTGAAAATGAAGACAATGTTTTCGATCCTGGAATTCTCATTATAGATGGAGTTTTCTCTTCCACGAGAAAATCTCCACATCTAATGATTGAAAATTTCATGATCGATAAATGTCATATTTTGAGTGAAATCTCATTAATGACCGAATCTTCAGTCAGTTTTTACCCCAAGGACAAATAAATTCGGGGAGAGTCAAGCTAGAGACTCGCACAAAAATAAGCGCTTCTCGGGAGGCAACCCGTATATTTTCTTCTTTCTATTTTCTTAATAAATAAGTGTGTGATTGTATAAGCCCAAGTATGGGGGCGTGCTTATTTCTTTGGTGTGTGGTACCGTTTTTGCAGGATTCCTTAAGATCGCGAAGACCCGTACTTGTTTTCAATCCTCCAATCATCCGGTCTTCAATCTTCTACTTATTTTGGAATCCTCAATCCTGATCTTATTTGTTTTCCCCTTTCACACTTGAAAATTTTTGCATTTGCCTTTTTCGTTCTTAAGTGTGAGGGTAAAACCTGATATTTTTGAACATTGAGGTCAATGTTCCATTCTAAGTGTGGGGGGGGGAGATTTCTATCGAAATATGATCATACCTGTGCCTATATGTGTTCCCACGCAATCCCATTTTAACCAAAATTTTAAAATTTTATTGTTTTATTAGGTTAAAAAAAATGAATGAAAAAAAATATTAAAATATAAAAATATTAAAATAAGTAGGCCAGTAGAACTAGGTAACTTTTAAATTAACCGAGTTTCGCACTTTAGCTTTCCCCTTAGATTTTTAGACTAAGCGTTTGCTAAACTTTAAAATTTTGCAAAGAACAAAAAATGATAGAGTTGAATATAAGTTAGATGCTAAGCGTGGAGTAGTTGGATCTCTTTAGAGCTCATAGAGGTTAATTGTGGCTTTTTGCTCCCATCAGCTTAATAAACGTTATATAATTGTTAAATAAATAAAGTTACTTTGGTTTTTACGATTCTTAGTTTAGATCCCTTCGTAGAGATTCCTTCTGGTGAAATTAAGGTACACATTGAGGTTCTGTCAGTGTTGTGGTACGCTCCCGGGTCTTGTCGGTTAGGACGCCCGATGTCTCGGTTGCTACAAGACCACAGGACTTGAAATTTGGCTAATAATAATAATAATAATGTAATAAACCGAAGCCGAAATAAGACTTCTGGATCATGGTCGGTTCACGCCCGATGTGACATTCGTTGAAAGGGTGGAGGTAATAATAATAATAAGAACTGTGGGCTAATAAAAGATTACTGGGCCATGGTCGGCTCGCATACCGATGTGACAGTTTTCAAAAGAAGGCCCATAGTAAGAATAATAAATCCAAGACTGATAAAAGTTTACTAGATCATGGTCGACTCGCATACCGATGTGACAGTTTTTAAAAAGGTCGAGGAAATTTCTGAGGTCAAAATAAGACTCCTAGACTATGGTCGGCTCGCATACCGATGTGGCAGTTGTTTAAAGGACCGATGGATAATAATGTTGCAATAATAATAATAATAATTATTATTATAAAGCCAAATTTTGACTTCGGGGTTATCTAAATAAAGCTTCCGTCTCTGGACTCGTAGTTGAGTTATTTCAGATGAAATAAAAAGGATAACCCTTAAATCATGTGA
>BQNB010065853.1:0-34787 GCA_026074375.1 Tanacetum coccineum | reverse complement strand
AGGTAGGTCTTGACTTTTTACCTTGGTCAAGGGTAAAGAGTTTGGATTTGCCTAGTATTTTATATATACTGTATTGCGTGAATCATTAGGACACGTAAATATGCATCTCATTCAATCGTTGGCCTCTATGGAATTAGTTAGAAACCTACCTAAGCTTAAGTTTGATCAACATTTTTGTGATGCTTGTAAAATGGGAAAACAAGATCACGCTAGTCACAAAGCTAAGAATGTAGTCTCAATGACTAGATGCTTAGAACTTCTCCATATGGATCTCTTCAGTCCATCCATCGTATGGAGTTACGGAGGAAACCTCTACACCTTTGTAATAGTAGATGACTATTCTAGGTATACATGGACAAGATTCCTTAGGATTAAGAACTAAGCCTTTGATCAATTCGAAATATTTAGTAGAAAAATACAAAACCAATTAGGATGTCCAATAGTGTCAATTAGGACGGACCACAGTAAGGAATTTGATAGTGAAGTGCAATTTGGAGAGTTTTATAATGCCAATGGTATTACACATAACTTCTCGGCTCCACGCACTCCATAATCAAACGGCATGGTAGAAAGGAAAAATAGGAAACTACAAGAAATACGTAGAACCATGTTGAATGAACAATCGTTACCACAAAATTTTTGGTGTAACGCCATAGATACTTCAACATACATCCTCAACCGAATCCTAATTAAAGCCATCTTTGGTAAAACACCTTATGAACTCTTGAGAGGTAGAAAATCTACTCTTGATTATTTTATAGTGTTTGGAAGCAAGTGCTTCATTTTAAACACCAAAGCCTACCTCACTAAGTTTGACCCAAAGTAATACGAACGTGCCTTTTTAGGTTACTCCCAAAATAGCAAAGCCTATATTATCCTAAACAAACACACCATGAAAATTGAAGAATCACTCAACGTGACATTTGATGAAACTCCTCCACCCTTTAAGACATCACCCTTGGTAGATGATGACTTAGATGAATAAGAAGCAATTAAGGTTACCGAAAAGAAAAACCTAGAAAATGACATTGAGGATGAAACTTTAGAAATTGATGAAGTAGTCAATATTAAGGAATCTAGGAACCATTTATTAAAAAAAGTCATAAAAAACCTTAATCAAAGAACTATTAGGTCACAAGCCCAAAACCAAAGTAACTTCTTTTGTTTTATATCAATTATAGAATCTATGAATGTGAATGAAGCCTTAAAGGATAAAAGTTGGATAATCGCTATGCACGAAGAATTAAATCAATTCGTTGCAAACGATGTTTGGGAGTTAGTAACACAACCTAAGAATACTACTAATGACATCAAATAACGTCTATTTTATAGAATCATTTATCCTATGTTATTAACCCATTTCGTATAATTATTGCAAAGAATTGTTACTTAATCATTTGTATTTGAGAATTGCAGAAATTATGGAGTACTTCATAAAAGTTAACTAAAAGGCACACATTTTGGAGCTTAAATGAGGATATTTGAAGATTACTGTTCTGACAACCAATACGCCATATCCATCAAGGAAGATACGGCGTATCTGTGCCTGCACTCACCAAAGACCACGAAGGAAACAAGATCCAATACGCCGTACCAGAAGAAGATTAATACGCCGTATTCAAGTTATAGAAGGTGAATATTCTGGAAGATATCAAACGTGGTCCCTACTCTAAGAAATCCCCAATACGCCGTATCCAAGACTTTGGATACGCCGTATCGATCATATTCCAGACCCTAAAAATAAAAAACTCAAAAACAGGTTTTAGTGTGCTAAATCATATTTTTGATACCTAAACCACAAAAGTCAATTTTTAGAGGAGAAAAAGAGCAGAATAGGTCGAGCAATGCAATTAATTCCATAAGAGACAACGTGTAATTTCTTATACTTTCGTAATCGTTCAGTTTTTGGTATCATTTGTTAACTCGGTTAGTTTACCTTGGCTAAATCATTACTTTTGTATTAATTATGATGTTTGAAGGCTAATACCTTCGGGTATTAGCCATTATTATGAAGATCTTAATGTTTGGTTAGTTTATCTAGATTTCTTAATTTATCGTTGATTGCTTGTCTATGTTTATCAATTTATACTTGTTTACGTGCTTAAGTATGTGACCTATCATTCAACTAGGTCTAGTCCTACATATTTAATGCGCTGCAACTTCGGTGTTGTTTGGGCGTAGGCTAAGAGTCCGGGATAGCTCTCCATATTGCAATTTATATATCTAGAATCATAGGTTCACAAATATTGATCTATCATTGCCTTTAGTTTAGTGAGCTTAGTTGAGCCATAAGGTGACCTTGGTATCAACGAGTACGTTCTTATTCTATTAGTAAGGACTCAGACAATAGACTAATAGTATATAAAGAGCCGTTAAGCAGTAAGTGGGTAAAGTCTCTATGGGCTAGGGTTTAACAAGATCACCATTGCTTTAATCCATAAGAGAGATTATAATCAGCAAATAAGGATTCTTTATGCGGATACGTTTAATTGTGACAGAATTCTACGTGTCTAGGTTTAAGGAAGAAGTGCCGCCTTAATCTTAAGAATGATATACCGCCTTTAGATAAGTAATCATTGCACTAAATAAACAAACCAACGTTCTGATTGGATTAATAATGGTTAATACAGTTTTCTTATATTTGGCTAGACCGCTCTTTTAACTTCTATTAATTTTCTTGCATGTGTTTTAGTGTCTTAAGTTGATTTTAGTCACCACCAAACCTGTGCCAGTCTCTCAGGCTGAAAACCCCCTTATCCGTTAGATTTAGGATTAACGTAGGTTTAGCATAGATTAGACTAACTTAGATTAGAAAAACTAAAGTATTAATAAATTTAAAGTGTTTCTCGCTCTTAGTGATCGACACCCTACTTACCACGAATCTACCACCGACCGGGTACACTGCCCGTTAAAGTGTTGTTTTTGGTTAAGTTGGCAAAATATAAATTTAAAACTTGAATCATAATTTACAACCAAACAACGACACATCAAGTTTTTGGCGTCGTTGCCGGGGAGTGAGAATTAATCTTGATTTTTATTTGTTATTTTGGTTTTTAACATTAGATTAGATCTAACCCTAAGGATTAGTGTAGTTTAGATCAAGTTTATATTCCTGTTTGTTTGCTAATTGTGTTTATGTAACACGGCGTATTCAGTTTACTGAATATGACGTATAAGTTATTTGACGGTTTTCTACCCTAGTAAGTTTATTACAGGATGGACGACCCAAACATTTCTATGGAAGAAAACAATCGGCTCGAGGAAGAAAAAGCTCGAAAACATGGGAAAGTGTTTAACTGAAAAACTGCTAAGTATGGTAAGATCTGGTATGATGAAGACGTTCACGATCTCAGATCCGTTGAAACCGAATTCCCAGCTATAGTCTTCAATGATAATTTGACATCGAATGAAACACTCTTTTGTGAACCCACGGTTCTTAACAATAATGAAATTGACTTTAGAATATCGTTTGACGAATCCGACGATGAAGATTACACGGTAGTTTTTGACAAAAACTCATTTTCTTATAAAATAATTTCTTCCAATGATTTGAAAATGGATTCAAAAAATGATAATGACAAAGTCAATATGCCTTCGTTTCCATCACCAGAGCCTTCGGTCAGTTGTATTGATGATTTAGATTTCTTTAAAGAATTTGAGAATGAATTTCCAGCCATTGTTTACAATGATGCTCTAACGTCTAAATCAGATTTCTCAACTGAACCCACAATATGATGAAGTGGAATAAAATGTTTTGTACTTTAATGATCTATTCCCTTTCAACATAATTTATCCCGATGATCTAAAATCAGATAAAGACAATGATGATAATAAAATCGATATGATACAATCTTCGGGGGGTAATGTAAGTACACGAGGGTCAAATAATCAGCTGGAGGGAAGTCACGATAAGATCAATAAAGTTTTCATTATGAAAAGTTTTGTCATGGAATTAAATGAAAATATGGTGGCTTGAAATTATCTTGTCAACGGAATGCTATTCAATCTTATTAAGAATTTGTATGTGCTGTTTGGCATTCTGTTCGACCCTAAACGGTATTATAAGGATGGTGTTTATACAAGAATGTTGCGAAGGCCAAGGTACGTTTTCTTTACTTTGTTTAAATTAGGAAAATTGGTCTCTAAGAATGGATACGGTGTATTAGGTTAACAGCTATACGGCGTATCAACTGTTTTAACTTGTGTTGACTAAGTCAACAAAACTCACCCAATATGACGTATTTCACAAAAACCAATACGGCGTGTCGAGTCTGGGTATAAAAACCCAACTGATACGCCGGATTGAGCTCTTTACTCAAACCTGTTCACTTTCACATAAATTTTTACCACAAGAAAAATTCTTGGAGATCATTGTCTTTTGATTTAAATCATCCTAATCTATTTTATTATCATAAGTTAATAAGCTCTACCCCTTTGCCCTTTTGATTTTTAATTTTTGATTTTTTAATAGAATTTGGGTTAGGGTTATGTTTTGATTTTAGTTTTTGGATAACGCATAACTATTAAACCCCTTCTCCCCTGCATATAACTAGCTTTTAAGAATTAGAAATTGGGTCAAAATGGGTAGAAAGGAAAACCCCTTTTTGTTTTTAAACTGCAGAGCAATACAGCATATCCATTAACATGGATACGACATATTGACTCAATTTTACACAAAATTTAAAACCACAGTACGACGTATTCAGTTAAACAAATACGGCGTATTGATCTGATAAAGATGATGCGTTTTGATTCCCATATGTCGTATTGATTTTTATCCATACGGAGTATTGACTAGACATATCTTTATAAGGCGTATCAATTTCTGAATACGCCGTATCCACCCTTAGAACAAAAGGTTCAAAAACTTATAATCATGGTATTGATCTCGTTAATTTTGCAGACATGACACCTCTACCACCTCGTGATCAGAGACACCTATGGCTTCGTTATCAGGTGGAGGGATACACCGAGGAGATAGTGCACGATTTTGAGCAGAGGCTTGAGACGATATTCAGTAGACAGGTTAACCGAGTACATATACTAGATTTTAAGGGATTGACTCCGGATATGAGGCAGGATTTGGCCGAGAGACTGAGGATGGTATATACTAGGGATGATGGTCAGGAGGTATTTGTGAGTCATGATTGGAGGAGGTTATTTAGGATTCAAGCACCTTTAGTTCAGGAGTTTATACTCGAGTTCTTCAGCACTTATAGGATTGGGGATGGGATGGGGTTAGATGCGGCTGGTACTTTATGTTTTCAATTGGGAGGTTCTAGGCATAGTATGACATGGATACAGTTTATTCTAGCTCTAGGTTTGCATACTACCGAAGAGATAGCAGAGGACAGATTCAGAGCATAATGATCCGGCGGCCCCCTTAATGATCTGGCGGCCCCCATAATAAAAATGGGACCGCCATCAGTGATGCATGGATCTAAGAAAACTATATCTTTTCAAAAATCCATTGTGGGTCCTAGATCAAAACACATAATTATAAACAAAGTCAAAGTTCCCGTTGCTAGTGACAATAAAGTAAAACAATTCTATAAGCCATTGTCAAAACCTAGAGTTAGATTTTTGAAACCTAACTTTAGATCCAAAACTCTACCTCCTAGAAGAGTCAATAATAATTACTCCCAGTGATACGATGCACAACCCTCCCTAGCCACTCAGAATCTCTCAAAAGATTTCTGTTTCAATTGTCACGGAGACTTAACACGAATCTATTGACTCTCTCACTCCGAGTTAGTCGGTATTGAAAAAGTAGCAGTCTGCTCCAGGCTCTGGTCACTTAAATCAAAACGCACTATTGAGTCTAGAACCTAGAGATCATTAATAAATCTCGTTAGGACACTATTCTAATATACTTGTTTTTCACACACTGTGAAAACAAGGATTATCCTTAAGAGTCCTACGCATTATCCTTGTGATATTGCCTGAACATCCGAGTGATACGAAAGTATTCACAGTGAAGATGGAAATCCTGCTAGAGCCAACATCAAACAAGCTCTAGGTAGGTAGCTTATGTGATCCTTAATGGATCAAACTTGTGACACTGGGCATCAAGTCGGTCCAGATTATGAAATGACGGAGGATGAATTTTGATAAAAGCTTAAAACTCTCGATGTGTTACAAAAATCACTTTTACTAGTGACACATCGATTGATTTTCAAATCAATTTTATCTTCAATCGGTGAGATAGTAACTCACTGATTCACTCTTACCGTTCTATTAGTACCAATACTATTAGTGAGGTAGCCTTCTTTGAGGTGTCCGGTAAAGAGATACTAGCAAGTATAATGATTCCAATGCATCTGCGTTAGATGATCTAACACTTTGAGCTGGAAACCCTGTCAAAGAGGTTCTTATAATGAATTTACTTAATCACAGGTACAATATTTATACTGTAAAACGGTCCTTACGAAACCGAAGGTTAATGCAACCGAACTCTGACTAATGACAAAGCCATATTCGTTACCAAGCTTTATTGTTAACTGTTTTATTTCAGGATTACATAAAGATGGAGATGCAGACACCCTGTTCTAGCAGAGTCAAGTTCATAGCCACATGCTCATACTCAAGACTCAATGACTTTAAAACATCAAGAAAGAATGACCCAAAGCTTCCGCAAACTCTGATATCAACTTCTTCTTCAGTACGTCAAAGTGATGAAGTTATGAATTGATGAAGAAATACGAACATAAAGTCAAGATTTCAAGATTGCAACAAGTGTGAGCATGTCGGCCCAAAAGTCATAAGCACGCAAAATGGCAAAAGATCACAAGATGATGATCAGAGATTTAATTTAGCTGATAATCTCAAAGAAAGCTTAAATATCACTCAAGTCTAAGGAACAAAGCTCAAAGATCACTACTTGATGTACAAAGACAAAGGTTGAAGAATCAAAAGACTACAAGCCAGAATCAAAGATCAACTCAAATATAAGGCTAGATTAGTTGCTTAAGGTTACAACCAACAAGAGGGCATCGATTATGATGAAACTTATGCCGCGATTGCTAGACTTGAGTCCATTAGAATATTATTAGCTTATGCTTGCGCTTTAGATTTTAAATTATTCCAAATGGATCTAAAAAGGGCATTCCTGAACGGTTTTATCAATGAGGAGGTATACATGGCACAATCTCTGGGATTCATTGATTTTAAAAAACCGGATAGTGTTTATAAATTAAAGAAAGCTCTATATGGCCTTAAGCAAGCACCCAAAGCTTGGTATGATATATTAAAAGCTTTTCTTATTAAACATGAATATAAAATAGGAATGGTAGATAATACTCTTTTTACTAAGAAGAAAAGTTCAAATCTCATCATTGTTCAAATATATGTCGATGACATTATATTCGGTTCAACTTGTCAAGACATGTGTGATGAATTTGCCAAAATCATGCATGACGAGTTCGAGATGAGCATGATGGGAGAACTTAACTTCTTCCTTGGATTACAAATTAAACAAATGGAAGATGGTATATTCTTTAATCAATCTAAGTATATTAAAGAAATGCTTAAGAAATTTGGTCTAGAAGATTCTAAACCAATGAAAACCCCCATGTCCTCCGATACTAAACTCACGAAAGATGAAGAGTGTGAGTCGGTAGATAGTACCAAGTATCGAGGCATGATAGGTAGCTTATTATACCTAACGGCAAGTAGGCCCGATATCATGTTTAGTGTCTGCCTTTATGCCCGCTTCCAAGAGGCTCCCAAAACCTCTCACCTTGAAGCGGTTAAGCGTATCTTCCGATACATTAAAGGCACTACACACTTAGGATTATGGTATCCTAAGGGGACCGGCATAGAAACCGTAGTATATGCCGACTCTGATCATGCAGGAGATTATGTGGACTGAAAGAGCACTAGCGGTATTTATACGTTCGTAGGATGTTGTTTGACATCTTGGTTCTCGAAGAAACAAACCGCTCTTGCTATATCCACTACCGAAGCCGAATACGTAAGCGCCGGAAAGGCATGTCAACAAGCACTATGGATGAAACAAGCTCTAATCGACTACGACGTACGACTCGACGACGTTCCCATCATGTGCGACAATAAAGGCGCGATTGACCTTAGCAAAAACCCGGTGCAACATTCTCGTACCAAACACATCGAAATTCGTCACCACTTTCTCCGTGATAATGTCCAAAAAGGACATATATCTATCGAAAAAGTACCATCCGTCGACAACATTGCCGACTTTCTCACTAAACCTCTTAAACGTGAATCGTTTAACTATCTACGTCTTGGTTTAGGAATGATGGAACACATTCCATAAATCATATTGAGTATGCATCTCTTTCTTCTGTCTCAATTCTAGTTCGTGTTCCATTCCGTGTCGTGACAACTTAAATACTTCATCCAAAGTACTTTAAACATGTTTATTTTGCGAAATGAAAATTGAATTGTCACTCCTTCTAGTCAAATTTGTATCAAAAAACAAAGTCAAAAAATCAATGCCTGAGGGCGCCCCCCAATATATTAGGGACCGCCAGGAGATATGGGACCGGTATCAGAACAGAAGTGAATATGTACACCTTAAACAAAATTTTTCGAAACAAAAAAACAAACACCCCCTTACCTGCGGGTGCTGCGAACACAACCCCAAATCCACCAAATCTTTAAAATCAACCATTAAAACTTAAATTCAAGATCAAATCAACACCAAGAATCATCCCTAATATCTCTAAGATCATCAATTGTAAGTCATTTCAACTATTTCTTTCATTTTGAGTCTAGGGTTCATGATGAACACCAAAAATTGAAATTGGGTATTTTTCATTTCTCTTTCGAATTTGTTCAATTGAAACCACTAGGATACAATGTATAACTAATATGCTTCCCGTAGATATAGGATTTGCATACATTGATAAGGTTTGTCAAAAAATTATTTTTGAACCAAAACCCCAATTTCATTTTGCAAAATCACTCACGTTAGGAACACAATAAAATTATTGTTTTACATTGTTGATACAATATAAAAACGTTTTCAAATACATGCATAATGATCTCTTCAACAAATTTCGAGATACATAATTCATATGTAATTTTTGACTTGTCTGGTTGAGCAAAATCAAACTAAGGAGCGTTTGGATTAACTGTAACACCCCCAAATTGGGTCGCAGCAGAATAAGGGTCCAGGGCGTGTTACTTCAAGATCAATAGCACAAGATATATAAGAACGACACAAAAAGTCGTTTTAAAACTGATACATTGGATTTAATTGAAAGACTTAATACAAAAGCATATAGCTTTACTTGTCCTTTTATTAACGTGTCGCGTTGATGTAACTATCCATCGGAAAACCCAAATACATTATCCTAGGCTAGTAAGACTTAGTCGCTAAGATAAATCGCAACTTCTTGATCGAGCCGTTCCAGTTTTCCGTTTGTGTTGTGCTTAATATGTGCAGTTCTGTCAATCGTTCTACAACATCGATGTGAGTTTATAGCCCCATGTTTTACTGTTTTTCATATATTTTATGGGGGGAGAACATGGCTTGTTTACAAATGATTTACATGTTGATTACAAGTTTAGTTTACATACTCATTTCTTTATCTCACGAGGTGATACAATACTTGGTTTAATTATTGAACGTAAACACCATTACTTATACTTTTATGATAACGGTTTAAGCGTTAGGTTGCATTGAACTGTAAATCATTGGAGGTGAGCGTGAATGAATGTTATGAAATAGATCTATTCGGGATTGACAATCCTCGTTCGGGTGATTAGCTATCACTGGGCAAACGAACGTTATAACATGTCGAAACACGTTTGGTTGGGCCTACATGGCCAACGACACATACACATGAACTCTTACCGTGCCTTGAATAAAGTGGCATACATACAAGTCTATGTTGCAGTTTCATGAACTTAGAGTAATGGTAATCATGGTTTTATATACACTTGAACATTTACGTTGCCTTGAATAAAGTGGCAATACATACTTTGGACAATTGCGGTCAAATTTTCATACGTACATTTTTGTGACTATTTAGGGATTGAAATGGTCATGCATACTTTACAACTATATGATTTCTAAAAATCATACATACATTTTAGAAGGACATTTAAGAATTTAAATGGTCATACACACTTTACAGAACCTTGGTTCAACATTTATACTTAAACAAATCTATGAACTCACCAACTTTATGTTGACACTTTTTAAGCATGTTTTTCTCAGGTGAATTAGATGCTTGGCTTACTTGATGTGCACTAGAGTCTAAAATTTGACAAGATTTCATTTATGGATTTCCACTTACATACAAATGATCAAACCTCGTTGGGTTGTTTTTCGAGAGCTTTTTCATTGTGAAGCAAATTTATGTCAATTATGGGACAAATGTTATATCAATTTCAAGAAAATCAACGAGATTACTTTACAAACGACACATTTAGAGGTCTTTCTCTTGTATCTTGTGCTGTTGTATTATGAAGTAACGTCCTCACACACATTTCCGCTGTGACACATTTTTGGAGGTGTTACAACGGCGTAATCAAGTGTACACGTTACGCCGTAATGCTGACCAGGATGACTCAGCTTTCCATAATAATAATGTTACGGCGTAAACCTTGCGTGTGGTTACGCCGTAATCTTGCTGGGTGACGTGTCTTGCCTTGAATATGTTACGGCGTAACACTGTCGTAGGGGTTACGCTGTAAAGTCTCGTAAGAATCCGTGTTTTCTTCATTTTTACGTCCGTTTCCCGTGTATTGCATTTTACCTGAAAATAACAAAATAACCGTAAAAGTATCGAATTCAAGTATTTATAAGACAATTGCAAGTATTTTTAGGGGAAAAATAACACTTAAAAGTATCAAATATTTGATGTTATCGAATATACCCCCACTTGACTTCTACTTGCCCTCAAGTAGACCTGTTAGAATAGTTTATAAAAAGATTTATCTAATTTAACTCAAAGAAGTAAATCTATAAAATACTTATGCTAGAAAACATCTAAGCCGAACACCTCACGAAAAAGGGGATCAAAATTCACTCAACTCTCAACTAGTCTAAGTGTTCATTTTTTAGGTGATCGCTCAACTGCACAGTAATAGCATGTATTCTATCATAAGTTTGGGAAGTATACAAATCTGCACTAGTTAGAGTTAGGGTCTAAACAATTTTTAAAGGCAACATGGTAACATAACACATATTTATTAGGTGATATAAATGGTTAGGATAGACATGTGATACACATTTAATTGGTGTTAAGATATAAACACAAAATAAATAGTCATATATAATCTAAGGTATCCATAACCAGCTACTGTCCATCCATAGTCCAAGTTTTTAAGTGTGAAAATCTGATCATATCATCATAATGGGTTAGCTAATAATAAGATCTTGCGGAGCGTGCTAACCCATTCTTCACTAGGTGGATTATAGTTGCACCACCTTTATACATTGGATGGCTTATAGTTGCACCATCCCTATAATCACTAGGTGGCTTATAGTTGCACCACCTTTTTACTTAGTTGGTTTTATAACACGTAACCAACATCAGGAGTTAGATCACTAGGTGGCTTATAGTTGCACCACATTTTCTTTTTTCATTTTTATAATACTCCTGTATATTACATATTGCATATCCCCCACTTAAGATAAACATCATCGAAAGTGATAATACCGGGGGGTCTTCCATGATCATAATAATATGTTTTCAACGAAAGTGCCAATCTTCTAACCATTTTCCTGAACCATAGACTTTGGTAGCCAGAAATTTCAACACTAGGATAAATATAGACTACAGGGTTGGCTAAGGTGAAATGGTGTAATGAAACATATAATATTGGGTGAAAACATAGATCGTCTCAACAAGGGTGGTCTAGGGGTATCTTGCACTAATGTTGAGTGCAACAAATGGGTTTTAACACGGGAGGTCGACAAGTTAGTGTAACAAGTCGATAAACACACACATACATGTTTATTTAGGTAAATTCCTAAATGTTGCCTTCATGAACCATCTATTCCTGCTAATCAATTAGGTATTGAAATGATGTACATGTCAAGTTCTAAAGTCTAGAATACTAGCGGCACACTCAATATTTTAGTGGATTTTTGAATAATGAGATGAAAACGGAACATTAGGCTTAAACCTCACCAAGTAATAATAAAGGGTAATGTGCATTCGGCAAAGATTAATTCTAGTTTAGTTAGAAGAACATGTCAAAAAATTTAAAATCGGCACTATTTTTCAAAGAAAACTAGAAAATTAAAGGCACGAATAGGTCAAGTGATAATTCTACTCCCATCCCCCACTTTTTTGTACATTAAGGAAATGAAATAAATAGGAAGAGTAGAATTTGAACAAGAAACTCCCTTGAGCTTTGCTTCTAAATATAATAAGCCGGCGGAGAAATCTAGAAAACATTTGGGAATTCACCTAATAGCATAAAATTGCTCAAAGATAAATATACAAGAAATACAAACCTAACTCACTTTTGTAGGAATTACGGTTGCATTTAGCATATGCAACAAGCCTTTTAAACCACTTGGTAGCCTAAGTGGACGAGTAAAGTCTCGTGAGGGTTTACAGAGAACATACCTACAAAGTTCATTTAGATATACAAGGTTTATAAATGCTTAAAACTTAATTTTAAGGTTTTTCAGAAAGAGGTTACGGCGTAACTCCGGTGGTTACGTCGTAATCATGTAGTATTTTAAAATTTTAGTTTATAAGTTTGTGGTGTAACCATAAGAAAGGTTACGGCGTAATTTAATAGGTTACGAAGTAACTTTTAATGTTACGCCGTAACTGCTGCTAAATCAGCAAAGCTGTTACATAATTACGGGTCGAGTCGGTCTCGAAAGTTGCCTCCTAACTGTTGAAACATGCAAAACAAAGTAAAACATGCAAGCAAACTAATATGTGGAGAAATGAAATTTATTGATAAAAGACGGGTTGTCTCCCGACAAGCACTTTTATTTATTAACGAGTCTTTAAGTTAGACTCATACGTTTCGTCGTGGGCGATTCCTTTATCCTTCAGCTCCTTTTTAATCATTGCCTTAAATTTTGCCCTATTTACTCCCCCTAAAGGCAAGGCAGCATCATCTTGTTTTGTTATACATATAAAACTCTTCCCCTTTTAAAGGAATACTTTTTTACTTCAAAAGTTTTAACATTTACAAAAGGTGGTTAATAGTCAGTTTTTTCATCTCCACTTCGCCATAGTTCTTCTTCTTCTTCATATCCTATGTCGTGCCAAGAATCGATAACATTTTTATGGTATTGCTCACATATTTCCCAAACATCATCCAGGTTATACCCTTTTTTTCCTACTCTTAGAGTGTACTCATTTGAAAAATTTTCAACCTCATTGTCAAACACTCGTTTGTACTCGTCAAATCTTCGTGTGTATGGATTCCCAATTTCCTTAGCATATTCTTCCTCAACATCAAAATTGTCTAGAATCCATTCATTGAACACGATTTTTGATCAGAGTCGTATATGTTGGTATGCCCTAATTTAACTTTTAGCCATTCATCAAATGAGTAATCATAAGGGCGTGGCCTAAAGGGTCGTAACTTTGGAGGTTTGTTTATATTAGCGTTTTCTCCTAACTCTGAATGCTCAAGTGAAAATGATGTCGGGTCATTAATAGGTATGTTTTGATTAGAAGTGCCCTCTGTATAGGTAATATGGCACCTTGTTTCCCATTCGTCAAGCGAGATAGGCGTTGGATAGTTGGTTTTATATGCGCATTTGTTAGACACTATTGTAGTTGACAGGGTCTTGTTATTATCAAACTCATAATTTTGAGCAACCCATTCATAATATCTCCGTTCACGGGTTGTATCATCAATTCTCTAATTTTTGTAACGAACTTGAAGAAAGTCTAAAAATCCCACACAACTTCCTTTCATTGTATGCCTCTCATGATCACGAAAACATACCCACTGTCTAAGCATTCCCTGTTCACATTTTCCAAAAACCTCTTTATAACCATAGCATAAACTTGAGTCAGGGTCGTAAGTAGGCCACATTCCACAATCTTCACCACTTTCGTCATCATAAAACACCTGAATAGGTTTACATACATGCCATCTTTTTGTCAAACCCCCTTTATCCATTAAGAGGTTAGTTTGTCCGGCAATTTCATTCTACGGATCAATAGTATCATAATTTTTAGTATCATGTTCAAATTGCAAACATGCAGGGGATTCGTATAAGAATAGATCATGTCCTATTTCAAAGGGATTAAAGGATTCTTCCTCCTGACTAGTATTTGCCATGTAAATTTTTTCGATCGTAATGTTAGGTCGGCGAGGATTTCCATTTACGTCAAATTTAATTCTATCTTTGCCAATCCCTAATGAAATTTCTTCCTGAAATACATCTATTTGGGCATGAATGGTTTCTAGGAATGGTCTTCCTAAGATAATCATTTTCTCAAGATTTTCAGGCATATCAATAACAACAAGATCACATAAGAACTCAAACTTATCAGTTTTAACCAACACATTTTTCACAGTTCCTAATGTTTCTTGTTGTTTCATATCATCCATTTCGACTGACATGGTGGCTCCCCCAAGATTAGCTAGTTTCTGGTATTCATATATGCTTCTAGGTATGGCATTATTACTAGCGTCTATATTAGCCATAGCATAAGAGTTATAATTATTAATTGTAAAGGGGAGAAGGAAGCTTCATGGGTTTAACTCCTTAAGTAATGTAAAATTACTTGAAAAGCTATCATTATTGATAGTGTCTTCCATGGTCTTAGAAGATTTTTTTAGATCAGCTCCTTCTAAAGCACTTATCTGCTTATTTTTATGAACAACCCTACACTCCTCTCTAATAGATTTTATAATAGCAATTAGTGCATCTTCTTTGTTTTTCTCATTCTGCTTACTCATGTGCTTTTCCATCTCTGCTTTCAACCACTCATTAAGGTCTTCTTCAGAACTCAACTCTTCTTTGAAAGACTAAGTATTGACAGTATAAGCAGGATTAATTGCTTCATGTTCACTCATAACTGATTCCTCATCAGTTGTGTACCCATCTTCTTCATCAAGCTTCATATCATCTGAATCATAATTAAACTAATTGTTTGGTTGGATAGGGTTAAAGTAAGCAATACAATGAAATTCTATGGTTGTGTTATTGCTAGATGTACAATGGCCATAATAGGTTAGAAAGTAGGATCCAAGCTTCCTATTGTGTTGCCTTTTCATCCACTCCTCGTATTCTATATATTCGGCAATGGTCATGTCATAAACATTCTTAACCATGCTAGGTGTCTGGTTTTCATGTGTAAGCCTAAGGTATCGCTCTATGGTGTGATCGTCGATGTTGATCCCATCCATGATGTTATCTGCAGAATTTAGAAATTAGAGAAAGAATTGAAATAATTACAAGGAATCAAATTAATACTAATTTTTAGCTCCTCGACAGCGATGCCAAAAACTTAATGCGTATTTTATTTTAAATTATATTTTATTCAAGTTTTAAATTTATAAAACTCGATTCACCTAACAAACACACTAACAGGCAGAAAACCCGATCGTGAGTAGTGTAGAGATAGTAAATCCGAGGTCGTCCCAAGAGCGCAGTGTTAATTAGTTTTAATTTAAAGTGTCACATTTTGAAAATGGTTTGAGATTGATTTTCAAAATAACAGGAAAGTAATTATGCGGAAATTAAAAGAGATAGAAGTAATCAGGGAGAAAGGCGTGCTAGCCTAGCCATTTCATTACTATCCTTATAACTATGTTTTCCTGTGCAATGTTATATCATGGTTTCATTGGTGGTTTCTAAAGTCGACAGACCTGAATAGATATCTTTAGTCTGCCTAATCATTCCTATGATCATGAATCCCCTGAAAGTCATGAATGTAGGGCAACCAGGTCATAGTGATTAATCCCAACTATCCCAAAAACTAGTCTAATAACCTATATAGATTATTAACCCTCTCTAAAAGAGTTCCTGTGATTTTTAAGTATATTAAGTGATAGAGGCGGTAACAGGGTTAGTTCCTACACTAAGGTTGGAATGATCAACCTTCCCTAGTACCATGCTAATCCTATGTTCAAGTGGTAATCTAATAATAGGATTAACATGATCTAAATCACCCGCAATACTACCAAAACCCAGGGTTACATGATAGTCAAAGGATATCCAATGAAACTATGATCTAACAGGAAACAAACATTATAACGATAGTAGATTCATGACTAGGCCAGCACTTGAAGTGCTTAGCCGCTCATAGACATAACACAACAAGAATTAATGAAGATAATCATAGATGGAAAACTCATAATTCTTACAGAAGTGGTTTATGAACGATTAAATATAAAAGTAAGATAAGTGTGATCTCCCTTGGACTTCTGGTGGAATTCTCTGAGCTACGGAGGCCTTGATCACCCCTTAGATTTGTGGTAGAATGGTTGACATCGAATTGTTTAAATGAGGCCTCTATTTATAGATTTCGAATAGTTTATGGCGTAACCTTTTAGGGTTTTACACCGTAAACTGCTGACGCGTACTTTCCATCTTGCAGGCTTAAAGGATGTTATAGTGTAATCAAGTGTACATGTTACGCCGTAATGCTGACTAGGATGACTCAGCTTTCCATAATAATAATGTTACGGCGTAAACCTTGCGTGTGGTTATGCTGTAATCTTGCGGGGTGACGTGTCTTGCCTTGAATATGTTACGGCGTAACACTGTCGTAGGGGTTACACCGTAAAGTCTCGTAAGAATCCATGTTTTCTTCATTTTTACGTCCTTTTCCCATGCTTCTTGTCACATACTTGCATTTTACCTGAAAATAACGAAATAACTTACCTGAAAATAACAAAATAACCGTAAAAGTATCAAATTCAAGTATTTATAAGATAATTGCAAGTATTTTTAGGGGGAAATTGACACTAAAAAGTATCAAATATTTGATGTTATCATTTACCTCAAACAACAATTCAAGAATGATAAGCAAATCACCAAATAAGCCTCATAAGCACAATTTATTCCCAGATAAGCTATGTACACATTCAACCGGATTTGTTCAAGCAAGAAACACGTAAGTCTCAAATCCTATCATAAGTAACCAACTAAATTTGAGATTTGTATCTCAACCGAATTTGTACAAACAAATTTGACAATTTTAATTTAACCTTAATGAACAAGTTGCAATCACTTAAACATACACATACATGATCAAGACAAGCCAAATCACACTCTAATTTATCCAATTAACAAAAGCCCTAATATTCCAATGATCTAACTGAATTTGAAAATCGGTTCAAATCATATGAATGAAAACGATTAAACAACATTATCCAAGGGTTTAGAGCTTACACTTACCAGATTAAAGCGTGTGATTACGTTTAAAAAGCTTGATTAAAAACATTTTAATCCTACAAATCTTGACCGAATTTGATAAAGTCGAAAATCTCAACCGAATTTGTAATAATAGTTATGAATCAAATTTTTGTATTTATGCCCAAGTTATATTCGGTTGACTTTTGTTGATTGGGTTGAAACTCTTCAAAAATTGTCTCTTTCAGTCCCTTAACTTGCTAAGGATTTTGTCAAAAGTCAAAACTTGCCACAAACTCCCCTTTGAAGTTAAATCCCTTTCCTAGAATAGTTCACGATTGAAATCTTGCTTTTTTAAAGCCCGGTTTATCACTAAAATATTTATAACTCCCCTTCGAATAAATACTCATTTAAGAAATTCATCTTATTGTAATAAAATTTAATTTGAGAGATCATTATTTTTGCTTTTTTTCAAAAATTGTTATTTTTCGAAGATGATTATGTAGAAAAAATTTTACAAACACATGTTTTATCGGTGACGAAACATTTGGTCATATTAATAACTCCCCCTTAGATCATGATCTCGTTTACGCATTCAAATAATATTTTGAGAAAAATACGAATCATGAATCTGAAAATTCATAGGAGACATGTGATTTGTTATAAATATTTAATATTTTATATTTTTGTCTATTACCAATTTTTATTTTGTTTTTATATTTTGAAAAGTCAAAGAAAATCTTTTGACTTTTTCATTTTTCAAATTTTGAATTTTTCTTTTGAAAAATTTATGTACATGTTTAGATGTATGATCTTTGAAATCAAGAAGATATTTTACCAGACGATCTAACTCAGTTGGAGTCATACATTGCATACCAATTCTATGGACTAGATACTCAAACATTTCATTTGGAAGGACTTCCGTAAATAGATCAGCTAATTGGTATTTCGTCCTGACAAAATATAATTCAATAGTACCCTTTCCAACGTGTTCTTTGATAAAATGATATCGGATGTTGATATGTTTGGTTCAAGAGTGTTGTATTGGATTGCAGAATATAACAATTACGCTCTTGGAGTCACAATACATCGAAATCTTGTTAAATCTAAATCCATAGTCCATGAGTTGTGTTCGCATCCAGATCACTTGAGTACAACAAGCCAATAGTGATGCGTACTTTGCCTTATCAGTTAACATCGCAGTGTAGCCTTGCTTTTTCAATGACCAACTCACTAACTTATCTCCTATAAATTTAAATTCCTCCTGAAGTACTTTTACAATCATTATGACAACCTATGTGATCTGTGTCTGAATACGTGATTAGTTCAAAGCCGTAATCCTTCGGATACCATAGACCCATGTTATAAGTCTGTTTCAGGTAATACCTTATGAGAATCTAAAATAACTATCAAGCCACATCCATGTTGCAGGTTGAGATCATCATGGAGAAGACCCAAGAACCATAAACAATTGTCTTTGTTTTCAACCTTAACCACTGCCCAAGCTATAGGGTACATCTGGTTATTAGCATCCCTACCCATAGTTGTTAATAACTCTCCTCTACATGTGTGCTTTAAAAACCAACCATCAAGACCAATAATTTTCCTACACCCCTCTATCCAACCATCCTTAACACCTCTAAAGCATACATAGAACCTCTTGAAATAAGTGTTGTCATCGTCTGTTTCCTCCACATCAAGTCTACATGTTGAACCAGGGTTTGTATCTAATATTGCCTGTCTATAATTAAACATCTATCATGAACATCTGCCTAATAGATTCTTTCATTGCTTTGTATGAGATGTAAGGAGAATCTATAATTTCCTTAGCATATTGATGAGCAATCCACTTGTAAGTCACCAAAGACCCTAACCTGCAATTCCTAGAACACTTATGGTCAATGTGCAAAGACTTGATTTGGAATGAGTTTTCAAAACTCATCCATGATGCCCCAAGTCTAAACCCACAAACTAGTTTCCTTCCTTTAGCTTTAAGTATTTTGGTCTTACTCCACTTAGGTGACCATATTGAACTAGAATTAGCAACCTCAATGATAGTACCCTCTATTTGTTTTAGTGAACCCTCACATTCTTTGCCTTATCCATCTTTTTGCTTTAGTGAACCCTTTCAGTCTTTGCTACTACTTTCTGTTTGTTTTAGTGAACCCTAACAGTATGTGGTAGTACCCTCTCCATCTTTCATGCTTCTTGTAAGAATGGGCTTCCTAAACGTCAGTGTCTTGGTCTTTATAGTTTTACCATTTTTAGACATATGTTTTGGACCAGGTTTGGACTAGGTATTTTAGACTTCCCTTTATTACTTAAACTTGGAACATCATATGCATCATCAAATAGTTTCTTTTGTACCTTTTTCTAACTATATGAACCTGCACATCTACCACATTTAGCATCCCTTCCACATTGAACCAAAATGCATTTCTAATCATTATGAGCATACCAGAGTTGGTAACCATTGGCCACATAATAATTAGCTAGCATCAACCTTAATTGTTCAGGGTGGTCAAATCTCATACCTAAGACATGTTCCATTTTATTCCACTCTAGACTTGGATTAAACTTAGGATAACTAACACCCTTCTTAATCTTAAATCTATCAACAATACTACTTTCATCAAAACCCCTAAAGTAACCATTGTTGCTACAAAGTTCGTTTAAAAATAGGTATGTGGTGGTTACATTAGGTATAACTATATTTTCTTCACCTTCTGTTTGAAAATCAACATAGTCCGGGTCACCATCTTCTTCACTAGAATCATACTCATCACTAATGTCACTACCTTAACTAACATTTGCTACAAAGTCTATAAGGTCTAAAATACCATAATCAAAATGTTCAGTGTAAATGTCTACAATCTATTTATTTTCATACCTACAAGTTAGAAATTCCTTTACATTATCATCAGTCCTAAGTTCTGTAATTCCAATGTTCAAAGGAACACTATACCTACATAATATAACCTCTTTACAATACCATGAACTAACCTTTGCACTATCTCTGTTAAATTGAGACAAGACATTCCATCAAATCTATAATTAGTAAGTTGCTTCATATCTCCTTGAATATACCTCAACGGATCAGCAACAAAGATACCATCATGGTGTATATTGACACTAAAAACACGACATGTAAAGGGATAAAATAAGATTAGGGTTTTGAAATTAAATGTAAATTATACAAATTAAAGAGAGAGAAAGATTTATAAGACTAAAAGGAACATCTTTTATGTTTATTCATGTTCGTTTATTGGACTTCATTGATTGCAATTGAGGGCACAGTCCTTGAATTAGGGTTTTCTCGTTGATTGTGTCGTTGTGTGGTGTTAAATTATGATTCAAGTTTTAAATTTATATTTGACCGACTTAACCAAAAACAACACTTTAACGGGCAGTGTACCCGGTCGGTGGGAGTTTCGTGGTAAGTAAGGTGCCGATCACTAAGAGCGAGGAACACTTTCAATTTATTAGTACTTTGGTTTTTCTAATCTAAGTTAGTCTAATCTATGCTAAACCTATGCTAATCCTAAATCTAATGGAAAAGGGGGTTTTTAGTATGAGAGACTGGCACGGGTTTGGTGGTGACTAAAACCAATTCAAGACACTAAAACACACGCAAGCAAATTAACAAAAGATAAAAGAGCGATCTAGCCAAATATAAGAAAACTGTATTAACCATTATTAATCCAATCAGAACGTTGGTTTGTTTATTAGTGCAATGATTACTTATCTCGAGGCGGCATATCATTCTTAAGACTTAAGCGTTACTTCTTCCTAATACCTAGACATGTAAAATCCTGTTATAATTAAACGCATCCGCATAAAGCATCCTTATTTGTTGATTATAATCTATCTTAGGGATTAAAGCAATGGTGATCTTGTTAAACCCTAGCTCATAGAGACTTTACCCACTTACTGCTTAATGGCAATTCATACACTAGTAGTCTACTAACCAAGTCTTTACCAATTGATTAGAACGTACATGTTGATACCAAGTCACCTTATAGCCCAACTAAGCTCATAATCTAAGGGTAAAGATGGGTTGTTAATTGTGATCCTATTAGTCTAGATGTATAAATCACTATATGGAGAGCTATCTTGGTATCTAGATTGCTTGGTCTGTATCACTAGATCCAGTTGAATGATAGGTCGCATACAAAAGCACGTAAACAAGTATATTGATAAACATAAATAATCAATTCAATGATAAATTAAGAAATCAAGATAAACAAACCAAACATTAAGATCTTCGTAACAATGGCTAATATCCGAAGGTATTAGCCTTCAAACGTCAAAATTTAATACAAAAGTAATGATTTAGCCAAGGTAAATTAACTAAGTTAACGAATGATACGAAAAACTGAACGATTACAAGAGTATAAGAAATTACACGTTGTCTCCTATGGAATTAATCGTGTTGCTCGACCTCTTCTACTCTTTTTCTCCTCTGAAAATCGACTTTTACGGTTTAGGTATCGTGAATATGATTTAGCACACTTATATCTCATTTTTGAGTTTTCTATTTATAGGGTCTGAAGTCGGTTTGATACGGCATATCCAAAGTGTTGGATACGGCGTATTGGGGGTTTCTTGGATTAGGGACCACGTTTGATATCTTCCAGAATATTTTATTCATGTATAGCTTGAATACGGCGTATTGCCTTCTTCTGGATACGGCGTATTAGATCTTGTTTCCGTGGTATTTGGTGAGTGCAGACACATATACGTCGTATCTTCCTTGATGGATACTGCGTATTGGTCGTCAGAACAATAATCCTCAAAATATCTTCCTTTAAGCTCCAGAATGCGTGCCTTTTAGTTAACTTTCACCAAGTACTCAATAATTGCTGCCATTCTTAAATATAAACGATTAAGTAAAAATTCTTTGCAATAATTATACAAAATGGGTTAATTACATGGGATAAATAATGCTATAAAATAGATGTTATTTGATGTCATCAAATATCCCTCCACTTGAATCCTACTTGTCCTCAAGTAGCCTTTAGAAGTTTATAAAAATGTATCCCTAAGGATTTTTCTGTTTAAGCATTTATTTGATCTATTACAAGTACACAACCAAACACCTCACGAAATAGAAAGATGAAAATACTCAAATCACTTAACTAATCTATGTGGTAACATGTAACTAATTTGCTTAATTGCTCGGTCGCGACGAGTATTTTATCATATGCTTGGCAAGGATACACATCTCCACCACTAGAGCTAAGGTGTAACAAGTTTATAAAGGTAAAATAGGTTTTTGTTATAAGGCTTAAGGTTGATTACTCTAACTAATCTTTATCGATACCAATATTCCAGGAGGGCGACAAAGACCACACATACACACCCGTAACGACGAGATAGACACATGTGACTGCTCACTCCCACCTCGAATAAGCTAAAGAATAGGACTAATAGAGTAATATAGGGTATGGATCTTCTAACTTTCACCAATAGTAATAAACCAACAAGGCAGCTGAGACATGCATACATAGCCGTAACAACGGAATAGACATGCATGCTCGATCACATCCTCATTCGCGTAAAACCTATGGTTAATGATTAGGAAAGGGAATTAAATTGTTATTAAACAAAAATTACAAAACAGATACACTAGGTCCAAGATATAAGTTGCTAGATACTTTTTCCCGACCGTTACCATAATAAAGACACAACAATTTACAAACGTCTTGATCATTGATAAAAAACAACAACCTAAGTTGGCGTTCCCGTAACGGTCAACTTCCCAATCATCCCATATTTTACAAACTTTTACAAGACAAGTGGCGATATCTACCACTTTATACAATACTCTACATCGTTGATTTTTAAGACGTATCAACGAATAATCGATCCTTCAAATGATTCGTTCGGTCTAAGCTCTTTTGATTATCTCTAAACTTTCCTTCTCTTTTTTTGTTGAGATTTTTCTGATTTTTTTGATTTTTTTCTACTACACTATACTACGAAACTTGGTGTAATTTCACCATCTTTACGATCATAATAACTCTGGATAATTCCTTCGGTAACTCTTCATTCTTCGGACGTACCAATAATTGTGTTGGTAGTAAAAATACATGAGTTTTGACTACTTTATACATTCCTATTTGCAATGTGCAAATTTCTTCCCAACCGTACCAAAGATAGAAAATTGACACAAGACTCGGGAAATACATACTTTACACTTTAAGCAACTAGCAACTGATAAATGAATATAATCTAACAGGGTAGGCTAAGGTGTAAAGGTGTAACGAAACAAATAATTCGTTAAATGCTGAACTTGCCACATATAAGGAACAAGTTGAACGTATGAACGACGGGCCAGGTTTTTGAATTAACTGAAACTGGGAAAAATGATTGATGAGCAACTAGGGATAGTTATTATTTGTGACCGTAAATATTAAGGAAGAATTTTGAAAAAAAGGAACTTCATTTATTTAAATAGCACACTTTTGCATCTACCATCCCAAATAACAAGTTAATGGTAGATGAAGTTACATCTTTGAAAATGGATTTTAATCAGAGAAGAATAACAAATTCTTGAAGAATTTTTGGACTTAAAGGCTTTTTAAAAGATAAGGTTCGAGGAATAAGTATTTTCAAACAAGGCCAGTCTAATTTCAAAGTTCACATGAGTGTTAAACCTAGGTCTTATTATGATGAAGTGAATAAGGTAGCCATTGGCTACAAGAACCCCTTATGTCTACATCGTGCAAGGCAAGTTCAGCCTGCCCTGTATAGTGGTCATGTAATTGTCACACCCAATCATGCACCGGCCATAGTACGTGACTGTGAGGAGACCCTAGAACAATCTGAAATTTCTAGGAAGAAAATGCATGATAAAATGAAAGCTAAAGCATGTGTGGATAATAAGGTCAATATCACACCGCCCAATTACTCAAAAGAGAACTTTCTTGCGACTTTTTCACCACAGAAACAACTGACCCCAGAACAATTATTTTGGTCTCAAGACATTGTTAAGATGAAAGCTGAAGCTCTCAAAGAGAAGACACAGGACCCCAAGCGTTGACTGTGTATCCTCCAAATACACCTGCAACGCTTGTCCCCAGAGTGCTTCCAACCAAAAGTCAAGTGAAAATCAACATTTTTACACTTAGACAACTGTTTTCGGAATTTGATAAAACATGTAAAAAGAGAATTACACCAACTGGGATCACTGAAGGGGAAAGGGGTCTAGGGTTTTGACAAACCAAGACATGTTACCTCCGGAGTCATTCATTTTAAAACTCTTCAAGAACATTTTGAGGGCATTCAAAAGGCTCTAACAAAAGAAGTTAAAGAAATGAGTGATGCCTTTGATGAGTTGGAAGCTGAACTAGACCAAAGTACTGTTGATAGGAAACATGATGCGATAGAACGGAAAAACCTTCTTCTCGAACATGATAATATAATTGCTGATTGCTTGCTTAAAGAAGTGTTTTATGTTGCCTCAATTTGGAGCTCAATGTAGTTAGATTTTACTAAATGCAAAAAGGTCATCATGTTGTCAAAAACCAGTGTTTTGGACTTGAAGCAGAGCTTTCTAATTTACGTGATGATGTCCGTAAGGATAATTATAACGATCTTTTAAACCGGTTTTCCAATCTTGAGGTAAATCACCTAAACTTACAGTTAAAGTATCAAAACCTTAAAGATAGTTTTCAGAATAAACCGTCTTCATCCGTTAACGATACTCCTGATTTTAACTCCGTTTTTGTGATCGGTCAAATGAAAGCTTCCCTTCAAGGAAAAGACAATGTCATCCAAAAGCTGAAAATGCAAATCTCTCAATTTCAGGAGACCCGTAGTGAACTAGACCGACCACTTGATCTTAGGGCCCGAGACTTTCAGATCTCACAATTAACTGAAAAGGTTAATAGTCTTCAAGAACAAAACGAACTTTTTAGGGCAGAAAATGCAAAGATTAAGCAGCATTAAGGAATTGTATGATTCTATCAAGATTACGCGTGCTAAGCATACAGAACAGACAACTGCCCTTAAAAGTGAAAATGAAAAGTTCTAAGGTATAAATCAGAATACGGTGCTCATGTGGTCACTACAACTCAGTTGAAACCAAAAGTAACTGCACCAGGAAAGTATGCTCTAGTGTTGAACCTATTCCCCTAGCAATAGGAATATTAGCGGAAGTTCATTTAGTTTGATCTCAGGCATCATAAGGAAAGTGAATACACTTCGGACATAGTGGAAGAAGTAAAGTTGAAAGACCTTTAATAGATCACTCGAATTTGCTTGCCCGGAACACTAAGCATTCTCAGGAATCTTAGTATATGTATTTGGCAATGTCCAAAGGTCTTCAATTCAACAAGATAAGAAGGCATGCTACCACCCCTAGAAAAAAGCAACGTTACCTTTGTGGACCAAATTGCAACATCAGTATAAGTATACACATCATTCATTGTGAGCCAAGTACACTTAGAAGTCTAATGTCCCTGTGCCTCCCTCTACAGGAGTAAGCAGTTACACTGATGCTAGCGGATCTCAGCTAGGAGCAATACTCAAGAAACTAGGATCGCCACAAAGAGTGACAGCTGAAGAAAGGTAGAAGACAACTCTAGGACAATTAGATCTAGTCTTAGAACCACGAATCGTTTGATTCTTGTATTAGCTCTAAAGTATACTGTAATTAATTCGCATTCTCATTCTGTGTGCCAAACATGGAACAAATGTTATTTTGCTAATCTGATAGGTGTGTGGTTACTTATTTGAACTTGTGAATGCCTCTCTAATGTTTAAAATTTGTTGTGCGTCATCGTTAGCAAGTTTGGAAACCTAAGCCGTTACACAAGTTGGGAACCCAACACAATCAAACAAGTTTGAAACCCAAAGCAAGTTACACAGTGTGGAAACCTAAAAATATCAAAAAATGGAAACCAACTAGAAAAAACACTAACAATGTTGGTTACCAATGGAGGACCCACAGGAAGAATTCACCCTAGTGATCAGTGCCCTTTAAACTAGGTTCACTATACTTACAAGAATGTCAGCCATTGCTTGTGCTACAATCGGAACCCAACCAACATTGGGGATACAATTTTCCAAACTCTCCATTTCGTCTGTTTTCAAATGAGGTCGTTACAAATCGTCCTTTGGTATTTGGACTCAGGCTGTCTCAAAAACATATGACGGGGGATCGCTCAAGGCTCATGAATTTCGTGAAAAAGCTTCATCGGGACAGTAGATTTCTGGGAATGATCACTTTGTGCCATTATGATATGGAGATATGTCATTGGTGAAAGTTGTATCTCCAGAGTTACATGTGGAAGGACTGGGGCATAATTTGTTTTCTGTCAGTCAATTTTGTGATTCAGATTTGGAGATGCCTCCGGAAGCATTCTTGTTATGTTGTGATACGGATGGTGTTGTACTTTACCTTAAGGGGTCCCGTGGCTCCAATTTATACACTATCTCTGTTGAAGACATGCTGAAGTCCTCACCAATTTGCTTGTTATCCAAAGCCTCCAGGAACAAATCATGGTTATGGCATCGGCGTTTAAACCACTTGAACTTCGGTACCATCAATGATCTTGCAAGAAAAGACCTTGTGAGAGGCTTACCTAGTTGAAGTTGAGAAAGATCATATTTGTTTTGCCATGTCAGTTAGGAAGAGCAAAAAAAGCATACCCACAAACCCAAAACTGAAAACACCAATTTGGAAGTTCTAAACACCCTTCACATGGACTTATGTGGACCGATGCGTGTGCAAACGATTAATGGGAAGAAATATATCTTGGTCATCGTCGATGATTATTCTCGGTTTACGTGGGTTAAGTTTTTGAGATCCAAGGATGAAACCCCTGCAGTTGTCATCAAATTTCTGACGCAAAATTCAAGTCGAGGATCTCATCAAAACTGTAAGATTCATTCGCTTACTGACAATGGACAGAATTTTTAAACAAAAACGTGTATGACACTATGAAAAAAAAAGTAGGCATTTCTTCATCAAAAGACTGTGCCAAGGACTCACAGCAGAACGCGTTGTCGAAAGAAGGGAACCGTTACTCTTGTCGAGGGCATGCACGGAACAATGTTAATTTTTTCAAGGCACCGATGTTTTCTTTGGGCAGAAGCTGTGGCTATGTGTTACACCCAAAATAACCGTTCCCGTGTCCACAACACGTCACGAGAGGGGGGAAAACCCCATTTGAGCTCAGTACACAATAAGAGCCTGATCTCACTTTTTATTCCGAGTCTTTGTGTCTCTTTGTTACCCTACAAATGACAGTGAGAATCTTGGAAAACTACAACCAATGGCTGATATCGGAATCTTTGTTGGTTACGCACCAAACAGGAAGGGTTACAGAATTTACAACAAAAGGACCCGACAAATAATGGAGACTATTCATGTTACGTTCGATGAGCTGACTGAGCAAATGGCTCCTGTACAATTCAGTTCAGGACACGCCTCCTATCCTGTTGACGCCCTGGAACCTATCAGTTCAGGGCTCGTACCAAATCAGGCTCCTGCTATACCATTTGCACCTCCCACGAATAAAGAATTGGAGATGCTATTCCAACCCATGTTTGATGAGTATTTTAATCCACCGGGTATCCGTCATAATCCAATCCCGGTCATACCTACAGACATCCGTGTCTATTGCCATTGATCTGGACGCACCTTCGGGCAGCCATACTTCATCTCCATTGGATCATCATTCCTCCTCGGTTCATCATGGTTTAGCAGGTGAGCCATCCGCGGAAGTTAATCCGTTTGCTGCAGCTGATCCCGAACCATTTGTAAATGAGTTCGCCCCAGACTATAACTCTGAAGCTTCATCATCTGGGGAAATCAACATACCTGAATCCAGCCAATCCACTCAACATCATGAACATGTCCGGAAATGGACTGACTCTCATCCTATTGATAACATCATTGGGAACCCCTCAAGACCGGTATCCACTAGAAAACAGCTTGCTACGGATGCTTTGTGGTGCTTCTACAATTCTGTACTGTCCAAAGTTGAACCGAAAAACTTTCAATCTGCAGCTACTGAAGACTGCTGGTTTCAAGCCATGCAAGACGAAATCCATGAATTTGATCGACTGGACGTATGGGAATTAGTACCACCTCCAGACAGTGCCATGATTATTGCTCTCAAGTGGATTTACAAAGTGAAGCTTGATGAGTATGGTGATGTGTTGAAAAACAAGGCACGTCTTGTAGCAAAAGGATTTCGTCAAGAGGAAGGTCTAGATTTTGAAGAATCCTTCGCCCCGGTTGCTCGTCTTGAAGCAATCAGGATATTCATTGCCAATGCCGCCAGCAAAAACATGACAGTTTATCAAATGGACGTGAAAACTGCATTCTTAAATGGCGAGCTCAAAGAAGAAGTCTATGTCCACCAACCGGAAGGCTTTGTTGACCCAGAACGTCCACATCATGTCTATCGTCTGAAGAAAGCACTTTACGGGTTGAAACAGGCTCCTCGGGCATGGTATGACACTTTGTCAAGGTTTCTTCTGGCTCAAGGATTCTCCAAGGGTGTCGTCGATCCCACCTTGTTCATTCGCAAAACAGGCAAACACACTCTTCATGTTCAAATATATGTTGATGATATCATATTTGCCTCGACCGACCCCAAAGATTGTGACCGTTTTTCTAATGAAATGAGTTCTAAATTTCAAATGTCGATGATGGGTCAAATATCATTTTTCTTAGGCTTACAAATTTCTCAAAATCCTAGAGGCATTTTCATTAATCAATCTAAATATGCAAATGAGATTTTAAAGAAATTTGATCTTCATAAAAGTGACCCTGTTGACACTCCTATGGTGGAGCGAACAAAACTGGATGAGGACCTCTCAGGGATCCCCGTTGACCAGACCAAGTATCGCAGCATGATTGGGTCCCTGATGTATCTCACAGCCAGTAGACCTGACCTTGTATTTGCTGTGTGCATGTGTGCTAGATATCAATCTAGGCCCACTAAAAAGCACCTTGAGGCAGTTAAACGGGTCTTTCGGTATCTCCAAGGAACCATCAATATGGGTCTTTGGTATTCGAAAGACACCGCCATGGCACTAACGACATACGCAGACGCAAATCATGCAGGTTGTCAGGACACTCGCAGAAGTACATCTGGCAGTGCTCAGTTCCTTGGTGATAAGTTAGTCAGCTGGTCATCAAAGAAGCAAACTAGCACGTCCATCTCGTCTACAGAGGCTGAATACATCGCGATGTCTGGTTGCTGTGCCCAAATCCTATGGATGCGGTCTCAATTATCAGATTATGGCTTCGCTTACAATCGCATCCCTCTGTACTGTGACAACAAGAGTGCCATAGCCCTCTGCTGCAACAACGTTCAGCACTCCAGGTCTAAACACATCGACATCCGACATCATTTCATCAAAGAACAAGTGGAAAAAGGAGTGGTTGAGTTGTATTTCATGAGGATAGAGTATCAACTGGCGGATATATTCACTAAGGTGCTGCCCAGAGAACGATTCGAATTCATTCTCCCAAGGCTTGGCATGAAGTGTATGAAGCCAGAGACACTCAAAAGTATTCAGGATGATCAGGATGAGTAATAGATTGTCTTTAAGTATCCTATGTAAATATGTACATACTTAAACCCAAAAAGAAAATACAAAAATATAAAACCATCAAAAATCCATAAAAAATTAGAAAATAGAAAATTCCAAAAATAGTTTTTCTTCAAGACATGTCTTCTGTTTATCGATAACATTTACGGTCCTAGAAATGTCATTCAATAATGACACGAGTCTTTAAATGAAGCTCGAACGGAAGTTTTAACCTTTCAAAAAATGTTTTAATGGCTTGCAGTTATTTCAGACTGCAACCCGCTTTTCAACATGAGGAAAGCACGTCGCCAAAAAGACGGCTGTTCCTAACAACGGGTGATTAAGTTCTCCCAGGCAGGGATTACTTTATATCCTTGCAACCTCGATCTAATGTACGCTTCAGTGCATTATTTCTTGATTAAGAAGAGAAGTCTTCATTTATCCTTATAATTTTCCGTCTATGATTCTTCATAAAATTATTTGGATTTCACGTGGTGGCTTAATGTTGTTTTTTATAAATCAATCGGACTTGGGTTTTCATTAATTTGACACTCAATCAACGACTACCGCTCTTTAACTAGAACATGGGTCATTGATTGAGGGGGAGAGTGGTTTTTTCAAATTCATGACATCTAACAGGCATTTTTCAACACAAAAAGGTGTGGTAACTAACGGGGTTATGGATTAAGGGGGAGTTAAACTAGGAGTTGACTCAAAATGGTTCAAATATGTCAATTAAATGTTTGTTTAGGATCATATTTGCTATGTGCTAACTGTATCCTAGGCTTAATAAATGTGACGGACCAATTTTGTCATTTCCCCAAAGTTAATCAATCCATTAGTTGCTATGTGTCCCTATATGTTAAAGAAATATGAAAAGTGAGGGACCATTTGTGTAATTTACATTACATAATTAGAAATAAGAAAGAGAGGGACCAATTATGTCAAAAGATGAAAGGTATAACCTAGGTATAAATAGTAGTGTTGCGTTTTGACTTGGTCAAAACCCAAAAATCTAGTCAACCTGTTTCAACTATTCTCTCTCAAGCTTTAGATTGCGTTTTGATTAAGCTGTGATCTCTAGTGTATTTCTTCGCTTAGGTAACATGCACTCAACGTTGTTAATCACTATCTCACTCTTTATCTTTAACGTCATAATCTGAAAATCATTAAAATGTATGTTTTTTGTAGACCCTCGCGTGATTACCTCGTCGAATCACTGGTTAGTGTTTGACATTGTGTTTTAATTACTGGGTTTACATGTACTTATGTGTTAGATGCTTTGTTAATGCTTGAACTGATTCCCCGCCCCCTCCATTAGTGTATTTATGATCTTCGAATAGTGGTTGCTAGTAAAGGTTCTTGGTTGCGTTTTGAGTTTGCATTCATGTTGCGTTTTGATAGTAGTTTCTTGTTGCGATTTGATAATTAATGCTTGATTGCGTTTTGAGTTTACGTTCATGTTGCGTTTTGAGGTATTTCTTGATTGCGTTTTGATATGAAAGTGGTTATAGTTGCGTTTCAGATAGAACTCATGTTGCGTTTTGGACTCTTACTCTAGATTGCGTTTTGATTTTATGATTTCAGATTGCGTTTTGATAGATTAGATCATGACTGCGTTTTGATGATATAATATGTGGTTGCGTTTTGATTTATATGATACAAAAACAGGTTCAAAACGCAACTCGTTGCGTTTTGTTTTGAAGAAAATTTTTTACTATTAAAATATTGAACCCTTTTTTTGAAATTTTATAAAATGATTGCGTTTTGATCTTGTTTTGAATATTATAATCATTGCGTGTTGATGGTTGCGTTATGAAGATGGCTGCGTTTGAGTTTGCGTTTTGAATTCTTAGTTGCGTTTTGATTTGTTTTTTTGCGTTTTTGATTTTTGATTTAGTTGCGTTTTGTTTGTGACTGCATTTTGACTCATTGCGTTTGAGAATGAATTATTCAAATATCATTGCGTATTGGTTTGAAGTTGTTGGAGATTAATTGTTTGATTAGAGTGTCTTATCCATTGCTACTCTGTATCCTTGTCATGGTTTGTTAATTTCCATTGAATCTTATGGTTAATTCGAGGGTGTCTTGTCTCTCTTCGATGAGTTAACTTCCGTTGATTCAAGAGTTGACCAAATTCATTGATTTATCTATAAACATGATCTTAGGGTTCTTACTCTTGGATCTTGAGCATACGTGATTAACTTCCGAGCAATTCTGGCACACATCAAACAATTCCTATCTTGCAATGGTGCTTTTTTGTGATTGTTAACTGTGCAGATACAATGACTGATGTTGTACATTCTCCCGCAAATGGCACCACGTCAGTATCAGATGAACAGATATTACACGCACAATTCGATGGGAGCCAATTGGAAATACAATGCGGCGTTATTGAATGAAGAAAAATCTCAACCCAGCCTAATTTTCAAGATTGTGGGGAACATTCTCAAGCAAACAAATTTCTTCAGAGGCTATTTCTAGCGTCATCAACAATACCGGCTATTCTAATATTCAACACTTCTGGGATATATTTGTTTTTTTACAGTAAAGCTGGGAGTTATAAAGTGTCATTAGATCGTTAGCAGCAGGGGCGCGATTAACTTAACTCGAACGATACCATCGAGTGAATCGCTCGTGTTAGGGATCACGCCAGCGCAAAGATTCTCAAGAATACGCGGTGTCTCTGTTTTGTCTCACTCGTGGTCGCGGGTGCTTTGCTCCTAGAGTTGATTTGACAGGTGTATGCGAGTGTCGGGTGCTACTGACTCGCGAGCTCGGTTAGTGGGATAGAAGGTGTGGCATCATAAGGTAATGTGTTTGATACTTGCTGTGTGTAGAGATAGTGTCTATAACTCGTGAGAAGTAACGAGTACTTATGGTTTTCGAAGGATGTCCAATCTGGATGGGCTCTCGCAACGATGTTGGTAAGACAACCGTTTTCGTATGAGTTTTAGAAGCAAGAACTACGGGTCCTGCTTATGCGCAATTAAATCATAACGTCATTGTTTTTTCATTCAGCAGAAAAATCTGTTATGTCTTATGTTATGATGTAATTGATTCTCTTCGAGTACTAAGAATTTATAGTTCAAACTAAGTTGCTATTGTGTTTGATCTTATATGTTTGGACAAAAAGACTCATCCTTGAGTCGTGTGACCTCTTTTTGATCTTATGTGGTTGTCTTAAATAGACTTATAATGTGTCTCATTTTTGGATTTGTATCGCGTGTGTTCATCACACCATGATATAGTGTCGTTTCGTTAAACCTTCTGACTTCTGTTTATTATCTAATTATGTGGATGGTATGTATCATTTTTGCATATATACCAAGGAAGAGATTTGTTGTTTTGGAAAAACATAAAGAATGTAAGAAATTAGCACTTTCTGCTTGTAAGCTCATGTTTGGGGGGTAATGATTCTAAATTGACTTGCCATTTGTAGAGATGGGACTCATGAGTTTTGCTATACCTGCGGAGCTGAGTGGATCAAGAAAAAGGCGACATGCAAGTGTCCACTTTGGGATGAGCGCAGCATCGCACACAACCCAATACGCTAGGCTTCGAAATTGATCTTTATATGATTCTGATAACCTAACTCAACTTCACTTGGTGGTTCTGATAGGGTTAATAGTTGTTGACGCTACTACTTAACTTTTATTGCACAATAGGCATTGTGGAATTTTTGAATTTGATCACGTCTTTGGATAACTTTGTTTTGCCATATTGTGAAGATTTGGATAAATCCAATTGGTTTGATAAATTTAGCTTTTTTTTTGAAAATGTATTGTACTTGCATGTCTTTACGCTTTCAACTTTGTTGACAACATATACGTTTGGCCTTTTGAACTAATCTTTTTGGCTAAAAATACATGAACCAGGTCTCAGCATGTAGTATCTATTTCTATTCACGTGTTATGTTATTGTAGTAATGTAGCTTTGATGAAATGTAAATATTTCTCATAGTTTAAATGTGCAGTGGTTCAGTTAGCCAAAAGACTTCCAAAGTTTAATCTTTTGGAGTGACTCGACTTCTCTTCCTGATAGGCTCAAGTCTTGTTTTGATGCAATCACTCAATCAACAACTTGGATTATTTGGCGTTATCGGAATAGACTTTGTTTCGACATTCACCCTCCACGGAAAGACAATCTTAGGGACGAAATAAAAACTGTCTTACTCTTGGATTAGTCATAGGAAAAAGGATTTTCATCCAAATTGGAACGTTTTGGATCCTTGATCCAATAAATGATTGTAACAATACATTGTAACTCTTCGATTTTCTAGCTTCTCGCTAGTTTTATATAATTCCGCCGTTCAAAAAAAAAAAAGTGGTTCAGTTGATATATGTATATAAAGTGTGAGCAAAATAGAAGAGGTTTTAATATCAATCTGCAATGCTCGTATAACTACAGAATACTTGAATACGCAACGCTCTACTTGAGCATAAGCTTAAACTTTGTTATTTGCATGTTCCCGTAAGATATATATATATATATATATATATATATATATATATATATATATATATAGTGAGACTTTCTTTTCAGAACCATTTTTAGTGAAAGAACCGACAGAACCATCTTTTTTACTCTTAATAATACATAAAGTACAATATATGGCATTTTGGTAATTAAGGAAAACTTTTTTTTGGCTGAGAAATAATATGTAAAGGCAATTTCGGTATTTTTTTTTTTATAATGGAATTTCGTATAACCCTTAAAAAATCTGACAAAATATTCAATTTAAATCTACCCTAATTTCTTGACTTGATAACTGCCGTCATCTTGATCTCCTATTTTCTTTTATGAATCTAAAATGTCTCCATCCACCTTATCACCACCACTACCCATGTCACCATCAAATCCAATCACCAACAACCATCACCGTAGTCTCGAATGTATCCCTATACGCTCAGCCTCCCGATTGACACCTTCACCCATATGTGTAATC